>CM077919.1:282614771-282654771 GCA_039797435.1 Crotalus adamanteus | reverse complement strand
CTCCAGAGGGTATAAAAACCCGCTCCCTACATTTGCTCTCTCTCTTTTCTTCCAGAGCCATCTTCCTGTCTGGCTCTCCTCTTCAATAAACTGCAACCTTCTTTCTAAAGCAGTCACCATGTAGTTTATTCCCGGCTTTGACTGGACCCTGATGAAGACTTTTCCTTCTACAGGACTTTCTTGTTTTTCCTTTGAAGACGTTTCGCTTCTCATCCAAGAAGTTTCTTCAACTCTGACTGGATGGTGGGGAATGGAACGAATTATACTCCTTGCAGACAGCCTGGTGTGGTGATGAAGGTGCTGGGGACTTGGGGAACTCTGGACTCTGAATTCTAGTCACGAAAACCAGCTGGGCCAATCACCAGGAGATGATGAGTTCTAGTCCCGCCTTAGGTATGAAAGGCAGCTGGCTGACTTTGGGCCAATCACAGGAGATGATGTGTTCTAGTCCCACCTTAGGCATTAAACCTGGCTTGTTGATTTTGAGTCAGTTATTAGGACATGGTGAGTTCTAGTCCTGCCTTAGGCACAAAAACTGGCTGGGTGACTTTGGCCCAATCACAGAAGTTAGGGTGTTCTAACCTCATCTTAGGCATTAAACCTGGTGTTGAAGGAAAAGTCTTCATCGTGGTTCAGTCCAAGCTGGGAATAAACATGGCGACTGCTTTAGAAAGAAGGTTGCAGTTTATTGAAGAGGAGAGCCAGACAGAAAGATTGGCTCTGGAAGAAAAGAGAGCGAGCACATGTAGGGAGTGGATTTTTATACCTTCTGGAGCCTTTTGTTTGGAAATGTTTCCTGTTCCTGTTTGAGGCTATTTCCTGTGTCATGTATTCTGACCTGAGTCTGGGTGTGGCCTTTGTCATCTGTGGGTTAATCCTATGATGTCCTGTCTTAGAGTTTGGGTGGGGTATGTAGATTTTAGGTGTCTTGGTCTTCCTAAGCTTCTAGCTTCGACCTTCCTGAATGGATTATGATATCTGCATTTCTATAGAGCTGGATTCTGCTTGGGGGAGGGAGACTTGGGGCTGTTAAGAAAAAACTGGGCATGCTTTCCTGCTTGTCTAAGATCCTTTGACGAAATATATTTTCCTGCCCTTTTAATATTTCCTTCTCTGGGGGGGGGGGCTGACTTCCCACACTGGCTTGGTGATTTTGAGTGAGTGAGACAGGAGACCGTGAGTTCTAGTCCTGTCTTTGGCACAAAAGCCCACTGGGAGACTGAGCCAATCACAGGGAGACTGTGAGTTCCAGTCTCCCCTGTTAAGCTTCCATCCATTCCTTCCTATCCTGCCCTCAGGTGTTTTGGAAAGTAAGTCAATCCCCTCTTCCCTGTGGCAGCTTTTTAAGTATCATGTCTCCTGTTGGAAGTCAGCAGAGAAGGAAATATTTTGGGGGGATATTAAAAAGGTCAGAATATTATATTTCCCCAAAGGAATAATGACAAATCTTGGGCAAAGACAGCCCCAAGTCTCCCTCCCCCAAACAGAAGCCAAGCAGGCCAGCTCTGTAGAAATGCAGATTTGATCATCCTTTCAGATAGGCTGGAACCAGGAAGCTTAGAGCTGATGAGATTAGAAAGACAAAGATCCCTAGAATCAACAATCCCTCACCTAAAAAATCCAACACAGGACATAGCCATCAGCCACAGCCCCAGGGAAGCAGAACATGATCTTTGGGACATAATAGGATTAACCCACCACCATTAGAATACCAAAAAAGGATACACTCAAAAGCTCAGGTCAAAGTTCATGCCAAAGGAACAGGAAACAATTCCAAATAACAAAAGCCCAAGAAGGTATAAAAACCCACCACTGCCAGCAACATGTGGTCAGCTTTCCCACAGCCACCTTTCTGTCTGGCTCTGCTCTTCAATAAACTACAACCTTCTTTCTAAAGCAGCCTCCATTTTGTTTATTCCCAGCTTGGACTGCACCCTGATGGAGATTTTTCTTTCAATGCTCCCCTTAGCCTTCTCTTCTTTGCGCTCAATATATCCCGTTCCCTTGGCTGTTCATCTCACGATTTAGTCTCCAGACCCTTTATTATCTTGGTTGCTCTTCCCTGCAATCTTTCTAAAGCAGTCTCCATTTTGTTTATTCCTGGCTAGGACTGGACCCTGATGAAGATTTTTCTTTCAACGCTCCCCTTAGCCTTTTCTTCTTTGCACTCAAGATATCCCGTTTCCTTGGCTGTTCATCTCACGATTTAGTCTCCAGACCCTTTATTATCTTGGTTGCTCTTCTCTGCAATTTTTCTAGGGCCTCTGCATCTTTTTTTTTTTTTTTTTTTTAAAAAAAGCAGATTTAAACCTGCTCTTTGACTTCTCTTGCTATTGCTTCAACAGCAAGTTTTTCCAACAGCTCTTAACATCTCCTTGTGCATCCCAAACACTGTGCATGGACCCTTGACTAATTCTTTGAAAATCTCCTTGAAATTAATTGCTGCTTTTCAAAGTGGAATATGACCAAACGAGAAACCATCAAGTGCATATTCATTAAATGACTCATCTGCTCTAATGCTGCCCTGTTCTTAGTCTCTCTCTCTCTCTGTGTGTCTCTGCATGAAATCTTTGATGACACATGATTTATGCTTTAGCAACTGTGGCCAAAAAAAAAAAGGGGGGGAGAACATTGGAAACTGAAGGGAATAGGCTGGTGTTAGAATGTCCTGGAAAGGTTAAAAGCAGGGGTCTCCAAACATGAAAACTTTAAGACTTGGGGGATTGGGCTGGGGAATTCTGGGAGTTGAAGTCCACAAGTCTTATAGACTAGACTAGACTAGACTAGACTAGACTAGACTGGAATGCAATGCAATGGAATAGAACAGAAAATATGGAATGGAATGCAATAGAATAGAATAGAATAGAATAGAATAGAATAGAATAGAATAGAATATACAATAGAATAGAATTATGGGATAGAATAGAATAGAATAGAGAATGGAATGGAATGGAATGGAATAGAATAGAATAGAATATAAGGACGAGGGGGGGACATGATAGCAGTCTTCCAGTATCTCAGGGGCTGCCCACAAAGAAGAGGAAGTCAAGCTGTTCTCCAAAGCACCTGAAGGCGGGACAAGAAGCAATGGAGGGAAACTAATCAAGGAGAGAAGCAACCTAGAACTAAGGAGAAACTTCCTGACAGTGAGAACAATTAATCAGTGGAACAACTTGCTTCCAGAAGCAGTAAATGCTCCAACACTGGAAGTTTTTAAGAAGAGACTGGACAGCCATTTGTCCAAAATGGTGTAGGGTTTCCTGCCTGAGCAGGGGGTTGGACTAGATGACCTCCAAGGTCCCTTCCAACTTTACTACTACTACTATTACTACTACTACTACTACTACTACTACTACTACTATTATTATTATTATTATTATTATTATTATTATTATCTTCCCATCCAGAGTTCTCACCCTACGCTATTTAAAATAAGGATTCATAATTACAATTATGAAAGCAGTATGATTGTTGAATATGTTGCAATCGCAATAAATTATTCCGATGTTCCTTTTTGCTTTAATGACGGGGGTCTAGCCGAGGCCCATCCCTTGTCAGGTGAAAAGGGTTGACCACCTTGTAGAGGCATGCTAAGTTCTGCTCATTGGGGGGGGGGACACAAATAAATGAGATTTTCCTGTAAGCCATCAGAAACAAGTGCTGTTTTTTTACAGCCAGCTGGACCTCATCACGTCCTGTTCCCATTTGCAAGCCATTGTGCTTGGCAGAGCGATGGAATTTGTTAAGCCAAAAACAACTTATTTGGGGAGTGAAGCAAGGTCAGCTTTATCAACAGTCGAGGAATCAGCCAAAGGGGATGGAGAGTTCCACCCAAACCCAGTTCAGGAGAAGAGCAAGGTCAGGATATGGGTCAATCCTAGACCTCCAGAATGGTCTCTAGAGAGAATAGAATAGAATAGAATAGAAAATATGGAATGGAATGGAATAGAATAGAATAGAATAGAATAGAATAGAATAGAATAGAATAGAATAGAATAGAATACAATAGAAAAGATGGAATGGAATGGAATGGAATGGAATAGAATAGAATAGAATAGAATAGAATTGAATAGAATAGAATAGAATAGAATAGAATAGAATAGAATAGAATGGAATAGAATAGAATAGAGTAGAGTAGAGTATAGAGTAGAGTAGAGTAGAGTAGAATAGAGTAGAGTAGAGTGGGATAGGATAGGATAGGATAGGATAGGATAGAGCTGGAAGGGACCTTAGAGGTCTTCTAGTCCAGCCCCCTGCTCAAGCAGGAGAACCTATACTGTCTCTGACAGGTGAATGTCTAGTCTCTACTTAAAAATCTCCAGTGTTGGAGCACCCACGATTTCTGGTGGCAAGCTGTTCCACTGGTTGATTGTCCTCCCTGTTAGGAAGTTAGTTCCTGGTTGCTTCTCTCCTTGATCAGTTTCCAACCATTGTTTCCTCTCCTGCCCTCTGGTGCTTTGGAGAATAACGTAACCCCCTCCTCCTCTTTGTGGCAGCCCCTCAAATATGAGAGTACTGCTTTCAGGTCGCCCCTGTTTCTTCTTTTCTTCAGACTAACCAAATCCAAGACCTGCAGCCGTTCTTCGTACGTTTTAGTCTCCAGGTCTTGGATCATCTTAGTTGCTCTTCTCTAAATTGTTTTCCAAACTCTCAACATCTTTGTTGTGATAGGGTGACCAAAACTGGTTGCAATATTCCAGGGGTGACCTCACTAGGGATTTATAAATCGGTACTAATACTTCGCGTGATCTTGATTCTACGCCTCTGTTGATGCAACCCAGGATTGTATTAGCTTTTCTTGGCTGCTGCTGCTGCACACAGCTGCCTCATGGTCAAGGAATCATCCCCTAGGATTCCGAGGTCGAGAAACATATAAAATAAAGCTATTATTTTTGATGCTCCATCTTCTCCAGATAACCCACGTTTTGTCTGTGAATCTGGCTTCATCCTTAAATCAGATGGATTGTTTTGCTTTAGTTCAGACTGAGCGGTGTACTTTTGTATCAATAGCAACTCTTGAATTGACCGTTATTCTCAGGGAAGCATTTTCTGCCCCAGTACAGGTAGTCCTCAACTTCTAAGAGTTTGTTTAGTAACCACTCAAAGTTACAACAGCACTGGAAAAAAAAGGGATTTATCACCATTTTTCACACGGCCGCTGCAGCATCCCCATGGTCCACCGGATCAAAATTCAAACGCACGGCAAGCGATGCATATTTATGACGGTTGTAGTGTCCCAGATCTCCAGCATTACACAGCTGATAATTACAAAGAGCTGCTCTTGGTGCCTTCCTGCTTTAGATTCTTTAGCTTCGCACAAATGGCATAAAATAGCATTTTCTGAATTCCAGGGCAGATGAAAAGTCTTTATAGGCTTATATGTGTATTTGGGACACTCAGTTCAGATGCGGATGTGTGTTGAGTCTTCCAAAATACACAGGCAGAAAAAATATATATGACAGAATGAATGCAGAAGCCATTAACATCAAACTTAAAAGGTCAATGTTGACCTTTTAAGGTTTCCAAGATCTGATCTTTCTTCTTACCCTATCACAGGCTTTTAATCCAAATAGAAATAGCAGTACTTTTTCTGGGTGGGAGACAGGCTATTAAAATGATGAGTTCTTGGAGCTTCCGGTGGTGAGCGACGGTGATGGCGGCTACCTTGTAGCCGTCCTCCTGAGACGGTGTCAGATCTGCGGAGCACAGCGTACATCAGCTGGCCCGCGGTTCGAAATCCCCTTCCCGGGCGAAGGGAAGGGGTAGAGACTGCATGAATAGAGGTAGAACCTCTTAACCTTCCCTGGATTTTCTTTTTAGGGGGGTAGAAAGAGTGTTCCCTCGGAGTTCGTGCCTTCTCCGCCTCTCAGCTGTCTTTGTTTCTTCGGAAACAAAGTGAAACGCCGCTACCATCTCCGCACTTAAAGTTTTCTGGTGAGTGACTTTTAAAGCGGACAGAACTGTTTAAAGGATTTTTTTTAGAGTTAGAGATTTATTTCTTTTTTAATTTCTCTCTTAGCTTATGCTGATTCTTTTTTTTTGTGATTTTTTCTTTTTTCGAGCGGAAAGTGAGAGTGAAAGTAAAATGGCGTTTTGAAAGTGTTGCTTTTTTTTTTTTTTACCTCCGGAAAGAAAAGACGGACTGATTGAAACGTATACCTAGCATTACTTTTCTTCTTTTTTAAGTTTCTTTTTCTTTTTTCTTTTAAAGTGCTTTGGAAGTTTGTATTTTTATTGTATTTTTTTCTGGTTTTTTTTATTTGTAAAGATTTAAGCATTTTTTTTAAGAAGAAAGAAAGAGAGATTAACTCTAAAATGGCTTCAAAGAGACAACCAGCTTCTATAGTTTCTAAGGTGATTTCTTCTCCTGTTATTGCAACTGTTCAACAACAACTTAAAGTAACACCACCGGTGCAGCAACCCAAGGCTACATCTCCACCTTCTCCTCCCCCATCAGGCTCGTCTGATAAGGTAAAATATTTGGGGGTTATATTATCTGTTTCTAATGTAAAATTGTATAAAAATAACTATGAAAAGTTGTGGATTGGGGTACAGAAGGATTTAAGGAACTGGGATAACTTACAGTTATCTCTCATGGGTAGAATTGCAGTTATTAAAATGAATGTTCTACCTAAATTTCTTTTTTTGTTTCAAATGTTACCTATTTTAAAGAATGAACTTAATTTAAATGAATGGCAGAAAGGTATCAATGAATTTATTTGGGCAGGGAAAAAACCAAGGGTAAAACTTAAAATTATGCAAGATTTCTGTGAGAGAGGTGGACTCAAGGTACCAAATTTGAAATTATATTATGATGCTGTGGTTTTAACACTGATTAGTGATTGGGTGAACTTAACAAATGTAGAAATACTCCATTTGGAGGGTTGGGATTTACTTTTTGGATGGCATGCCTATTTAATTTTTAATAAAAAAGTGGATCGGGTTTTTAAATCCCATATTATAAGGATTTCTTTGCTTAGGGTATGGAGGAAATATTATAAAAGTGATTTTAAAATACCATTATGGGCTATACCTTGGCATGCGATAGAGGGGATAAAGAGAGGAGTTAAGATGGATATGGTTTCTTATATACAACTACTTAGATGGGATGGACAAAATTGGCAGCTGAAATCTTTGGAAGATCTAATACATGAAAATATTACTTATTCATGGTTTCAATATAGACAAATAGTGGAGAGGTGGAAGATGGATCGTAATATGGGTTGGCTTAGAGAAGATGAAAATCTTTTTAAACAAGTAAGGGATCAACGACCAACCCATATTAAGAGGGTTTATGGGGTTTTAGTGGAAATGGATTCAGAATCTGAATTAATCAAAGATTGTATGATTAAATGGGCACAAAATATTGGTGAACCAATCCCTTTGGATATTTGGGAACTTATATGGGTGAGGAATGTTAAATTCACACAAGCGCAGAATTTAAGAGAGAATTTTTATAAAATGTTTTATAGATGGCACCTTGACCCACAAAAATTGTCTATTATGTACCCTGATCTACAGCCTAAATGTTGGAGATGTGGTTGTTTGGATGCTACCTATTATCATATTTGGTGGTCGTGTAAAAATATAAAAGCTTTTTGGATTAAGATATGGTGGAATATTCAAAGAATCTTTAGAAGGAGGGTAAAATTTACTCCGCAATTATTTTTATTAGGTATTGTTACGGATTGTGATGCTAAGGAAGTTATATTGATGTTAAATTTGATCACAGCCGCAAGGCTGTTAGTAGGACAATATTGGAAGAAGGAATCTTTGCCTACCTTACAAGAGTGGTTTTATAAAGTTTCTTATTTGGCGGAAATGGCAAAGATTTCGGCTTTCTTAAAGGAGCAATCTCAAGAGAAATTTTTTGTTGTATGGGAAAAATGGATAAATTTTATACAATATAATTTGGATATGGAAAAATATCATTTAGCTTTTTTATAAATTGTATAAAAAATTTTTTTTGATATTTTATAGATTGTTTTTTTCTTTTCTTTTTCCGTCCTTTGCTTTCTTTCTTCTTCTTTTTTTAATCTTTTTTATTCCTTTTTCTTTTTCTTTCTCACTCGCTTTCCTCTCTTTTTCTTTCTTTTTTTAAGTATTTTTCTTTTTAATGCTTATGTCATATATATTTTATTATTAATTATTTTATAAGTTGTAAAAATTTGTTTAGGTTTTTTAAAATTATAGATAAGCCTGTATTCAGCTCTGGGAAGCTCGGGGAGGGGGGGGTTTGGGAGGGATGGGTGAGGGTTGGTTGTTTATTTGTAAAACTTTTAAAAACTTTTCAATAAAAAAAAATGATGAGTTCTTTTACGATGTGAAAGTAAACAGGACGTTTTGAAAAATGTCCCTCTTAGACCGTTGTTTTTTTATTAAATGTGGACATGTCTGGGCTGAAAGTCAAATATGCCATTCCATTCCAGAACTAAAGATAATTGGCAGGAGGGGGGAAATATTTGATCCTTTTGGCATTTGGAGATGGTGGTTTTGGTCCTTTTATTTCTTTCCTTCCTTGTTTGTTTGACTGGTGTTATGATCAGCTAACCCAACATGATCGGGTGCATTTGTTTCACAATAGGATCATGATACAAAACAGTTGAGATGTTGAGACTCTAGAAAGAGTGCAGAGAAGAGCAACAAAGATGATTAGGGGACTGGAGGCTAAAACATACAAGGAACGGTTGCTGGAATTGGATATGTCTAGTTTAATGAAGAGAAGGACGAGGGGGGACATGATAGCAATGTTCCAATATCTCAGGGGCTGCCCCAAAGAAGAGGGAGTCAAGCTATTCTCCAAAGCACCAGAAGGCAGGACAAGAATCAACGGATGGAAAATCATCAAGGAGAGAAGCAACCTAGAACTAAGGAGAAACTTCCTGACAGTGAGAACAATTAACCAGTGGAACAACCTGCCTCCAGAAGCGGTGAATGTTCCAACACTGGAGGTTTTTAAGAAGAGACTGGACAGCCATTTGTCTGAACTGGTATAGCGTTTCCTGCCTGAGCAGGGGGTTGGACTAGATGACCTCCAAGGTCCTTTCCACCATCATCATCATCAATCATCACCACCACCACCACCACCACCACCACCACCACCACCACCACCACCATCATCATCATCATCATCATCATCATCATCATCATCATTATTATTATTATTATTATTATTATTATTATTATTATTATTATTATCGATCATCGCACAGTCAGCCAGATGTTCAGACTGGATTTGGCATTTTGTCTACCTATCGAGTCCTTACCCAGGACCTGGGATAGGCAGATGTGGATGTTTGATGGTGTTACAGGTATCGTCGCAGGATGGAAGCAGTTCCTAGTAAGGCTGCCTTTTGCAATTGACTAATGGCGAATTTGTCAATGCCAATGGTGTTCAAGTGGCGCTCCACTTGTTTTGGGATTGCATCCAAGGAGCCTATGTCTATTGGTACTACCCTTGCTTGCTTTTGCCACAGTCTTTCTATTTCTATTTGTAGGTCTTTGTATTTTGTTATCTTCTCCAGCTCTTTCTCTTCTATTCTGTGTATTATTATTATCGATCATCGCACAGTCAGCCAGATGTTCAGACTGGATTTGGCATTTTGTCTACCTATCGAGTCCTTACCCAGGACCTGGGATATTATTATTACTATTATTATTATTATTATTATTATTATTATTATTATTATTATTATTATTATTATTATTATTATTATTATTATTATTATTATTATTATCTCCTCAAAACACCCCTCAAAAAATTAATGGCACTGAAATTCAGTCTAAATCTTAAACCTTTGGATTAAAACAAGCTCCTTCTAATGGAAGGGCCTAATCAACTCCAGCCATAGATTTGAAATACAGAATGACTGAATTATGGTGATGTGTCAAATCAAATTGGGGATCTTGGGATTCTTTTTGAAAACTTGTCAAATTTGTGCACACATCGAGCCAAATCAACCCAGGCCTTAACTATTCTGTTTCATTTCAATTGGCTCTGAATCCAGTTTATTAGATTGCCTTATAATTATATACTTGGGGCCAGATTATTTGAAGAACTGTGTCAGAGCATGCACAGTCTTATTGTGCTGAGATAACCCAGGATTAAACAGAGTAAACAGTGGTCTATATTAAATGGTGGTTTTATCTTATACTATCTACAATATCATACACCAGGAACAATATACATACATGTGGTAGTACAGCAGAATCCAACACACAGCAGTTACAGCAGGAAACGGACGAGAGAACACAGCAGCAAAGCCTTCCCTTTTATACTCAGGCTCTTAAAGGGATACAGACCCTGCTTACACTTAAACAAACACTGCTGAGTCATTCCTATCATTGTATCATCCACCTTATGTTACATCAGCTGGTTAGCCTTTAAATCAGAGGTCCCCAACCTTTTGGGCACCGGGGACCGGTTCCATGGACAGAGGTTTTTCTGTGGACTGGAGGGTGTGTGGTTTTGTGTGTTGCCTGCATCCCGCAGATGGGGCTTTGCTTGTTTGTGTGGATCGGTTGCTGGCATGCTGCAGTCCGGTACTGGTCCACGGACCGTGGATTAGGGACCCCTGCATTAAATCATTACCCTGACAACTTGGCTCTACCTATTCTATCCACCCAGCTCACCAAGACAGAAAGGCAGGGCGTGCTATGGGTCCCATCGATTAGGGATTGTCATGTGACGGAACCACCAAAAAGGACCCCAAAGATGCTTTTTCAGGAGGCAACTGGACTTTCTTGTTTTTCTTTGAAGACGTTTCACTTCTCATCCCAGAAGCTTCTTCAGCTTGGACTGGATGGTGGGGAAATGGAAGGATTTATACTCCTTGCAAACAGCTGGTCATCTCCTTCCATTCCCCACCACCCAGTCAGAGCTGAAGAAAAAGTAACATATAAACGTAAAGAGAAAGACCAACAGAAGAAGGAGGTTGAGGAAGCTTCACAGGTATTGGTTCCTGAGTTTGTGGGAGAACCAGGACTTACAAATTTTTGGGAGCGATCTTCAAGGGCAGATTTTAACGCATTTCTTTCGATGCTTATGGGCAAGAGAGACTGATAAGGATTGTGTTTATAGTGGACGTAACCGGTTATTGGACAGAAGATTATGGAGACTGAATGAAAATTTTAGATAAGAAGTTTAAGTTTAAGTAATAGGTTTGGAGTATATTATAATGTCTTCAATGTTTGGGTTTTTTTAATTATTATTATTATTATTTTTAAGATGCAATTTGTTATTGGTAAAGATGTATATTACAATGTGTTTAAGATAGTATTTGTTATTGGTAAAGATTTAAATGCGTATAAGGGGATCTTAATGTTTTAAGTTTTAAGTTTTAAGTAATGTTCAAATTTGTGTCTTGGAGGGAGTTTATAAAGAATGATGGAATATAAGTATGACATGAAAAGGTTTAGAGTACATTATAACGTGTTTAATGATTGGATTTTTTTAATTATTATTGTTATTATTATTATTTTTTAAGAGAAGATAATTTGTTTAAAGTTTAAGTTTAAGTATTTAGCTTAAGTATTCGAAGAGTGTTTTGTTTCAATGGTATAATGAAGGTTTATATGTTTATTTTTTTGTTTTATGATAAAGAAAGAGGGAGAGATTAGATTTATATAGATGTATAGATGTTCAAAGAAAGTAATGTTTAAATTTGTGTCTTGGAGGGAGTTTATACAGAATGATGAATATTATTATAAGTATGATGTTAGAAAATGTTTAGAGTATATTATAATGTGTTTAAGGACTGTAATTATTATTTTTTAGAGAAGATAACCTATTTAATTTAAGGTATTTAGATTTGTTTAGGATTTATATGTGTTTTAAGTTTTTCTTTTCTTTTTTTTGAAAAATTTTAACTAAGCCTGTACTCAACTCTGGGAAGGTTGGGGGAGGGTTTGGGAGGTTTGGGGAGGGGGGGAGGGTATGGGAAGGTGGGGGGGTTTCGGGGAGGGGATTTGTTTTGTAAAATTTAAAAAATTTTCAATAAAAAAAAAAGACCTACAAATAGAAATAGAAAGACTGTGGCAAAGGCAAGCAAGGGTAGTACCAATAGTCATAGGCTCCTTGGGTGCAATCCCAAAACAACTGGAGCACCACTTGAACACCATTGGCATTGACAAATTCGCTATTAGTCAATTGCAAAAGCTGGCCTTACTAGGAACTGCTTCCATCCTGCGACGATATCTGTAATACCATCAAACATCCACATCTGCCTATCCCAGGTCCTGGGTAAGGACTCGACAGGTAGACAAAAATGCTAAATCCAGTCTGAACATCTGGCTGAATGTGCAATGATTAATAATAATAATAATAATAATAATAATAACAACAATAGACTCGATAGGTAGACAAAAATGCCAAATCCAGTCTGAACACCTGGCTGACTGTGCAATGATTAATAATAATAATAATAGTAATAATAATAATAGACTCGATAGGTAGACAAAAATGCCAAATCCAGTCTGAACATCTGGCTGACTGTGCAATGATCAATAATAATAATAATAATAATAATAACAACAACAACAACAACAACAATAATAATAATAAAGTCAGAAGGGACCTTGGAGATCATCTAGCTTTCCCCTTTCTGACATGTGTTGGACGATGGCGAGTTTGGGCCTTGGGCATTTGTCATTTTTATATAATTTTTTTGACAAAAGCATCAAGTCCTTTGGATACTTTTGGCTTTGCTGTGGAAAAATGTGCATGATCAGCGCGATCTCATTCTGCATTTCCCTCCCCCACCCCCTAAGCTTCGTGTTACGGTTTGCATTCATTTTGCAGCTTCAAAGGCCTCGCTGAGTCTTCCCGCCGAGCATTTTAGCTAACAATGGAAGGAACTTTTTTTCCCACGTTTCTGAAAAGGACTTCTGATTACCAGCTCAAAGTGACAGCCCTGCTAATCCTGGAGGGCATCCAAAGCCTGTTTTCTATGGAGGCTTTCCTTCCATTCTCTCTCTCTCTCTCTCTCTCTCTCTCTCTCTCTCTCTCTCTCCCTCCCTCTCTCCCTTCCTCCCTCCCTCCCTCCCTCCCTCCCTCCCTCCCTCTCTCTCTCTCTCTCTCTCTCTCTCTCTCTCAACAATCAAGGTGAACTTTTCACTCCCCTGAGCAAAATTATGAGGCTTTAATGAGAAGTTGGCCTGGTTTTACCTCCTCAAGTATGACTTCAAGCTAAGGGATAAAATAAAATAGGGACCTTGGAGGTCTTCTAGTCCAGCCCCCTGCTCAAGCAGGAGAACCTATATTATTTCAGATAAGTGACCGTCCAGTCTCTCCTTAAAAACCTCCAGTGATGGAGCACCCATGATTTCTGGAGGCAACTTCTGCTCCAGTGGTTAATTGACCTCCCTATTAGGACGTTTCTCCTTAATTCCAGGTTGCTTCTCTCCTTGATGAATAGAATAGAATAGAATAGAATAGAATAGAATAGAATAGAATAGAATGGAACCAAACGGAATGCAATGGAATTGAATTGAATTGAGCTGGAAGGGACCTTGAGGTCTTCTAATCCAGCCCCTTGCTCAAGCAGGAGAACCTATACCATCTCAGACAGGTGAATGTCCAGTCTCTTCTTAAAAACCTCCAGTGATGGAGCATCCACAATTTCTGAAGGCAACTTCTATTCCTCTGGTCAATTGTCCTTACTGTTAGGAAGTTTCTCCTTAATTCCAGGTTGCTTCTCTCCTTGATGAATAGAATAGAATGGAATGGAACGGAACCGAACAGAATGGAATTGAATTGAATTGAGCTGGAAGAGATCTTGGAGGTCTTCTAGTCCAGCCCCTTGCTCAAGCAGGAGAACCTATACCATCTCAGACAAGTGACTGTCCAGTCTCTTCTTAAAAGCCTCCAGTGATGGAGCACCCATGATTTCTGGTGGCAAGCTGTTCCACTGGTTAATTGTCCTCACTGTCAGGAGGTTTCTCCTTAATTCCAGGTTGCTTCTCTCTCTGGTCAGTTTCCAACCACTGACCAAAGAGAGAAGCAACCTGGAATTAAGGAGAAACGGATGTTTCCTTTCAACACCAACAACCACACAATAATGTATTAGGAGCTTCCCACTCTAGATAATAATTGTGCAGCGTGTCCATAGAACAGGGAAAAAACACTTAAAACAGAAGCCAGAATGGGAAACTCCACTCATTTTTTTTTTTTTTTGATTGTAAGGCCAAAACCACCATTTTGACTTTTTGACCCTATCCTGTGGACACCCTTATTGAGATGGTTTTTTAGTAACTTGAAGGTTATATTTCAACAAAATTGTGGCCGTCATTTACTTACATTTACTTACTTCAGTGTTTCTGAGGGACTGCCACAAGGAAGAGGCGGTCAGGTTGTTCACCAAAGCACCAGAGGGCAGGAGAAGAAACAATGGTTGGAAACTGATCAAAGAGAGAAGCAACCTGGAATTAAGGAGAACGTTCCCAACAGTAAAGACAATTAACCAGTGGAACAGCTTGCCACCAGAAATTGTGGGCGCTTCATCACTGGAGATTTTTAAGAAAAGACTAGACAATCACCTGTCTGAGATGGTCTAGGTCAGTGGTGGCGAACCTAGGGCTCGGGTGCCAAAGGCGGCACTCAGAGCCCTCTCTGTGGGCACGTGCCCTGTCGCCCCAGTCCTAGGTCTTCCGCTGGGTTTTATAAAACCTTTTTGCTTTAGGCCTCTGCCGCCGTGTACAAAACAAAAAAAGGTTCAATCAATCAGTCAATTTCAACTTCTCGCGGAAAAAAAAAAGATCTTGCAAAGTTGGAATTGATTGATTGAACTTTTTAGTCCCACCCAGTCTGCCGTTACCACCGCAGCCACGCCCACCCAATGGGCCACACCCGGCCAATGGGCCACACCCATCCGGCACCCAACGATGCATAAGTGGTTTTTGGGTTGCAGTTTGGGCATCGGTGTCTAATAGGTTTGCCATCACTGGTATAGGTTCTCATGTTTGAGCAGGGGGTTGGAGTAGATGACCTCTGAGGTCCCTTCCAGTTCCTATTCTATTCTATTCTATTCTATTCTATTCTATTCTATTCTATTCTATTCCATTCTATTCCATTCCATTCCATTCCATTCCATTCTATTCTATTCCATATTCTATTCTATTCCATATTCTATTCTATTCTATTCTATTCCATATTCTATTCTATTCCATATTCTATTCTATTCCATATTCTATTCTATTCTATTCTATTCTATTCTATTCTATTCTATTCTATTCCATTCCGTATTTTCTATTCTATTCTATTCTATTCTATTCTATTCTATTCTATTCTATTCTATTCTATTCCATATTCTATTCTATTCCATTCCATTCCATTCCATTCCATTCCATTCCATTCTATTCTATTCTATTCTATTCTATTCTGTAATTCTATTCTATTCTGTGTTTCTTCTATTCTATTCTATTCTATTCTATTCTATTCTATTCTATTCTATTCTATTCTATTCTATTCTATTCTATTCTGTAATTCTATTCTATTCTGTGTTTCTTCTATTCTATTCTATTCTATTCTATTCTATTCTATTCTATTCTATTCTATTCTATTCTATTCTATTCTCAATCTTGGCCACTTTAAGATGTGTGGACTTCAACTCCCAGAATTCCTCAGCAAACATAGCTGGTTGAGGAATTCTGGGAGTTGAAGTCCACACATCTTAAAGTAGCCAAGTTGAGAAACACTGACTGGCTTACTTATACCACAGAAATGAGATGGTTGAGGAAAGCTGCCAGAGTGACTGGAAGAGAGAAAATCAGAAATGAGACCTTAAGAGAAAGAATTGACACAGAACCAGTCCTAAACGGCACACACAAAAAAAACAGCAGATAAAATGATTTGCTGGTCTGAGGAGGACGTCTCGGGATCCCACACCGTCCAAGGCATAAACAAAAAGGGGAGGAGGTCCAAGAACACGAGGCAGACCCAGAAAAAGATGGAGAGACAACATCAGAGAACACATTGTGAGAAGGAAGTCTTCATCCTGGTTCATCCAAGCCGGGGATAAATAAGCAACATGGCAACTGCTTTGGGAAGAAGGTTACAGTTTATTGAAGAAGCAGAAAGATGGTCCTTGCAAGGAGCAGAGAGGAAAAAGGTTGAGCACATGGGCAGTAGGTTTTTTATACCCTCTCTAGCCTTGTTTGGAATATTTTCCTGTTCCTGTGGCATGAACCTTGAGGCTGTTTCTGAGTGTTTGTCTAGGCCTTGATATCTGTGGTTTAATCCTATGATCCTATCCTGCTTCCCAGGTGATGGGGCTAATGACTCCTAGAGTTTGGGTGGGGCATGCAGATCTTCTCTTTTGTCTTCTTGATTGCTCTGGCTTCAATTCTCTGATGGTTTTACATCTGCATTTGTATGGGGCTAAAGTCTTGCTTGGGGCAGAGAGATAGATTTGGGGCCAGGTCCTTTTGAGGAAAAATATATTTTTCTGCCCTTTTTAATATTTCCTTCTCTGGGCTAACTTCCCTCAACATTACAGCAAAATGCAATTAACGATGGTTGAGGTGTCCAGAAGTGCAAGAATCAGAACTTTAAGACAGGAGAGAGGCCCAGTGGATTAACTTATCCTTCTGGGCAATGTTTTTTTCCCTGGTTTTATCTTCATGTAAGAGAAAAATCACGTATTATGGAATGAATGCCAGGAGAAACCAGGAAATCTTTTTGCTTGGCCAGAAAGAAAATATTTATTGGATTGACAATACACTTCAGGCTAGCAGGGGACTCTAATGAAATGTGAATTTGATATATCTGGGACTTATTAGCAAAGGCATTAAACTACCTGCCGCAATCTGGCAGGGTAGTAAATTGTGGAAAAGGGAAGGGAAGAGAGAAGGAGGAAGAGGAGGAGAAGGATGGGAGGGGGAGGAGAAGGAGGAGGAAGAGGGGAAGGATGGGAGGGAGAGGAGAAAGAGAAGAAGGAGAAGGAAGAGGAGAAGGAGAAGGGGAAGGAGGAAAAGGAGAAGGAAGAGGAGAAGGATGGGAGGGGGAGGAGAAAGAGGAGAAGGAGAAGAGGAGAAGAAGATGGAGAAGGAGGAAAAGGAGGCTGGGAGGGGGAGGAGAAAGAGGAGAAGGAGGAGGAAGAGGAGATGGGGAAGGAAGAAAAGTAGGAGGAGAAGGATGGGAGGGGGAGGAGAAAGAGGGAGAAGAGAAGGGGAAGGAGGGAAAGAAAAGAGGAGAAGAATGGAAGGGGGAGGAGAAGGAGAAGGAAGAGGAGAAGGGGAAGGAGGAAAAGAAAAGAGGAGGAGAAGGCTGGGAGGGGGAGGAGAAAGAGGAGGAAGAGGAGGAAGAGGAGATGGGGAAGGAAGAAAAGGAGAAAGGAGGAGAAGGATGGGAGGGAGAGGAGAAAGAGAAGAAGGAGAAGGAAGAGGAGAAGGAGAAGGGGAAGGAGGAAAAGGAGAAGGAAGAGGAGAAGGCTGGGAGGGGAGGAGAAAGAAGAGAAGGGGAAGGAAGAGGAGAAGGGGAAGGAGGAAAAGAAAAGAGGAGGAGAAGGCTGGGAGGGGGAGGAGAAAGAGGAGGAAGAGGAGGAAGAGGAGATGGGGAAGGAAGAAAAGGAGAAAGAAGAGGAGGAGAAGGATGGGAGGGGGAGGAGAAAGAGGAGAAGGAGAAGGGGAAGGAGGAAAGGAAAAGGAAGAGGAGAAGGCTGGGAGGGGAGGAGAAAGAAGAGAAGGGGAAGGAAGAGAAGGAAGAAGAGAAGGGGAAAGGGAAGGAGGAGGAGGAGGGGAAGGAAGGAGGAGAAGAAGAACGAAGAGGAAAGAAGGAAGAGAAGGATCACAAAAGGAAAGGGAAAGGGGCACAAGGAAAGATGAAAGGAAGGAAAGGGAGAAGGAGAAAGAAGAAAAGGAAGAGAAGAAGGAGAATGGAGCAGAAAGAGAAAGGGAAGTGAAAGGGAAAAGTGGAAGGAAGGGAACCAAGGAAAGAAGTGGCCAAAACTGCGGAGCATCTCTAACTCTTTTTTTTTAAAAAAATATTATTTATCCTTTATACCAGGGCTTTTCAACCAGGGGTACGGGTACCACCTGTGGTCCATTGGCACCTGGCAGGTGGTACGCAACCATCCTAGAAAAGGGGTAGCGGGGGAGGGGAATGGGCTGAACCGGGGGCAGCACCGCACAAGCCTGAGCGAGAGACGGCTGGAGCTGCAGGGCTGTCGGGGTTCAACGGAAGCGCCAGGATCAGTGCCGCTTTCCAGCTGATTGGCGCTTCTTCGGGGCTGTCAGGGCTCAGTGGAAGCGCCAGGATCAGCGCCAGGCTCCAACTGGAGCTCGGCGCTGATCCTGGTGCTTCCACTGAGCCCTGAAAAAGCACCAATCAGTTGGAATTTGGCACTGATCCTGGCGCTTTTGCTGAGCGCAGAAGAAGCGCCGATCAGCTGGAATGTTGCAGCCTCTCCAGGGTCTTGTGATTTACATTCAGAGGCTTGGCAACCGATTCATATTTATGACGGTCACAGTGTTCCAGGGTCATGGGAAGGGACCAAAACCTGCTGCAACCACCCAGCAGACGGGGGGGGGATAAAAACCAAACACCCCCCACCCCACCCCCGCTGCCAATCCTCAACATAAATGCTCACAACAATGAAAACCTCGGACAGGAGGAAGAACGCCGCCGGGCGGGCAGGCAGGTGTCTTGCTCGGCTGTGGCTTGGGGGGGGGGGACTTTTTCCAGTGCCATTGCAACTTTGAACAGTCACTAAGCGAATTGTTGTAAGTCGAGGACTACCTGTACTTTATCACTTTTTCCCTTTTTTTTTTTGATTATCAAGTTTTTGACACCTTGCTAGGCGACGGGTGGTCCTCGGATGTTGCTGTATCCTAAAAGTGGTACAATGTTTGAAAAGGTTGAAAAGCCCTGCGTTATAAGTTCCAAACCGATACACCTCAATAAAACAGAGGTAGAAAACGGACAGCGTTGGAACATGCATTTCATGCTTTTGCACCCAGTAGCAATTACTTGAGTGGT
Organism: Crotalus adamanteus; assembly: GCA_039797435.1. Taxonomy (NCBI): domain Eukaryota; kingdom Metazoa; phylum Chordata; class Lepidosauria; order Squamata; family Viperidae; genus Crotalus; species Crotalus adamanteus. The sequence continues at coordinate 282,635,798 of CM077919.1, read as the reverse complement.
CATCCTGTTCCTTTCCAGCTCAACAAGGCTACGATGCTGTCTGTCTGTCTGTCCCCTGATCTTTGACGGTATCCAGCGGCTTCGGAGTGAAAAATGCCATCAGACCTTGCAGACCATGTTGGTTTGGTTTGGGTTAGTTTCGCGACATCTGCAAGCTTTGCCAAAGGCAAGCCTGGGAAAACCCTTATGCATTAATTATTTTCAGCCCCGGCTGCAAAGAATCCCTTTCGTGGTCTCACTAATAATTGCGGCGGAAGTAACGATTGATTAAACGGAGCGTATTATTGCCGCCCTCGTAATTTCTGGTGAGTGATGCGGTTTCTTTCAACCTCCTCCTCGATGCAATTGCATCAGATGTGTCCAGCTGGCTTATCTTAAACTGGAAAACGTAACTTTCATCTCTGTTACATGGAAAATAAAAAACAGCCTGGGGATTTCCTACATTTAACCTGGAACGGTTTCACTGTTAGCATATTTAGCCGACCTTGTTGTCGTTGGGAAGAACAGCAGCGGGATTGGAGTCTGAAGAAATTTAAAAAAAAATGGGAAAAAACAATCAAAAAGCAAAGTTGACAATCCTGTAGTTTTATTTGTTTTTTGTTTTTTCAGGCTGGGATGTGAAATAGGGTATTTCCAGATTTAGAAAAGTGGTGTTAGGAATAGGAAGTGACTTTGACGTTTGTCGTCTGGACGAATCTGGAGTCGGTTCTTTCGTTTTGTATTTGAAGAGGGGAGACTTGTACGACAGACGCCGAATGTTGTAATGTGGCCACAAAACATGAATTTTAGAAAGCTAACTATAACAAAGGGGATTAGCAATCGCTACAAAAGCCAGTTTACTCTGGCGGTTAAGGTACCAGGCTAGAAAGTGAGAGTTCTAGTCCCGCCTTAGCCATGAAAGCCACCCGGGTGACATTGGGCCAATCACCAGGAGAGTGTGAGTTCTAGTCCTGCCTTAGCCATGAAAGTCAGCTGGGTGACTTTGTGCCAATCACCAGGAGACTGTGAGATCTAGATCCTACCTTAGGTATGAAAGCTGGCTGGGTGACTTTGTGCCAATCACCTGGAGACTGTGAGTTCTAGTCCTGTCTTAGCCATGAAAGCCACCTGGGTGACTTTGGGCCAATCACAGGAGACCGAGAGTTCTAGTCCTGCCTTAGCCATGAGAGTCAGCTGGGTGTCTTTGGGCCAGTCACCAGGAGACTGGGAGTTCTAGTCCTGCCTTAGGTATAAAAGCCATCTGGGTGACTTTGGGCCAATCACCAGGAGACTGTGAGTTCTAATCCCACCTTAGCCATGAAAGCCACCTTGGTGACTTTGGGCCAATCACCAGGAGAGTATGAGTTCTAGTCCTGCCTTAGCCATGAAAGTCAGCTGGGTGACTTTGTGCCAATCACCAGGAGACTGTGAGATCTAGATCCTACCTTAGGTATGAAAGCCGGCTGGGTGACTTTGTGCCAATCACCTGGAAACTGTGAGTTCTAGTCCTGTCTTAGCCATGAAAGCCACCTGGGTGACTTTGGGCCAATCACCAGGAGACCGAGAGTTCTAGTCCTGCCTTAGCCATGAAAGTCAGCTGGGTGACTTTGAGCCAATCACCAGGAGATGGTGAGTTCTAGTCCTGTCTTAGCCATGAAAGCCACCTGGGTGACTTTGGGTCGATCACCAGGAGACTGAGAGTTCTAGTCCCACCTTAGCCATGAAAGCCACCTGGGTGACTTTGGGCCAATCACCAGGAGACCGAGAGTTCTAGTCCTGCCTTAGCCATGAGAGTCAGCTGGGTGTCTTTGGGCCAGTCACCAGGAGACTGGGAGTTCTAGTCCTGCCTTAGGTATAAAAGCCATCTGGGTGACTTTGGGCCAATCACCAAGAGACTGTGAGTTTTAATCCCACCTTAGCCATGAAAGCCACCTGGGTGACTTTGAGCCAATCACCAGGAGACGGTGAGTTCTAGTCCTGTCTTAGCCATGAAAGCCACCTGGGTGACTTTGGGTCGATCACCAGGAGACTGAGAGTTCTAGTCCCACCTTAGCCATGAAAGCCGGCTGGGTGACTTTAGGCCAATCACCAGGAGACCGAGAGTTCTAGTCCTGCCTTAGCCATGAGAGTCAGCTGGGTGTCTTTGGGCCAGTCACCAGGAGACTGGGAGTTCTAGTCCTGCCTTAGGTATAAAAGCCATCTGGGTGACTTTGGGCCAATCACCAAGAGACTGTGAGTTTTAATCCCACCTTAGCCATGAAAGCCACCTGGGTGACTTTGGGCCAATCACCAGGAGAGTATGAGTTCTAGTCCTGCCTTAGCCATGAAAGTCAGCTGGGTGACTTTGAGCCAATCACCAGGAGACGGTGAGTTCTAGTCCTGTCTTAGCCATGAAAGCTACCTGGGTGACTTTGGGTCGATCACCAGGAGACTGAGAGTTCTAGTCCCACCTTAGCCATGAAAGCCGGCTGGGTGACTTTAGGCCAATCACCAGGAGACCGAGAGTTCTAGTCCTGCCTTAGCCATGAGAGTCAGCTGGGTGTCTTTGGGCCAGTCACCAGGAGACTGGGAGTTCTAGTCCTGCCTTAGGTATAAAAGCCATCTGGGTGACTTTGGGCCAATCACCAAGAGACTGTGAGTTTTAATCCCACCTTAGCCATGAAAGCCACCTGGGTGACTTTGGGCCAATCACCAGGAGAGTATGAGTTCTAGTCCTGCCTTAGCCATGAAAGTCAGCTGGGTGACTTTGAGCCAATCACCAGGAGACGGTGAGTTCTAGTCCTGTCTTAGCCATGAAAGCTACCTGGGTGACTTTGGGTCGATCACCAGGAGACTGAGAGTTCTAGTCCCACCTTAGCCATGAAAGCCACCTGGGTGACTTTGGGCCAATCACCAGGAGACCGAGAGTTCTAGTCCTGCCTTAGGCATGAAAAAGTGACTTTGGGCCAGTCCCTCCCTCTCAGCCTAGCCCACCTCACAGGGTTATTGTAGGGAAAATAGAAGGAGGAAGGGTGTGTTGTATATGTTCGTTGCCCTAATAAAGGCGGGAATACAAATACAAATAAAAACAACGTCCATTAACTTTAAATTTCTATAGGTTTGTAGAACAATCAAACTTTAAGGTATTTCTTGGTGTTAACGCCAGCGAAAAAGGCATAACTTTTTAAGATCACGAGTTCCAGAGGCTGTTAATAACTTTTGAGAATATCAACTAAATTCTCCGTACTGTTATTTTCTGACATTTTAGAGAACCTTATAGCTTAATTACAATTGATGCAAATGAACTCAATAAGGACATGGGGTGACTTCTATTCACTTCGATTTCTCTCAGGTTTTGGAAATCTGTCGGAAATCTTGCTCTTTTTCTGTCCAATATGACGAGGGGTGGTTAAGCTTAAAACGGATTTTAAAAAGCTCACAGTTAAAAACTGTCTACTAAATGCCTGGGGTTTGAGTTTGTGTGTGTGTGTTTTTTTTTTTTTTTTGCTTAATGTTTCGTTTTTGCAACAGTTTCCTAAGTACTGCATTCTTGAATACTCATTTTAAGGCGGATTGTGCATTTTTGCACACTTTCGCTGAGTATATTTTGGAAGAATAAAGAAAATAAGTGGCAAAATGCGCGCAAGGGGAAGGGAGCCTCAACTTCACTTTTTATGAGGAGGATTAAAAAGATCTGGAAACGGGTTCGTTTTAGAACAGTTGACGCTTCTCTCTAGTTTTATTTATAAATTGTTGTTGTTGTTGTTAGTTGCGAAGTCACGTCCAACCCATCGCGACCCCAGGGGCAACGTTCCTCCAGGCCTTCCTGTCCTCTACTATCTTCTGGAGTCCATTGAAGCTCTCGCCTACTGCTTCAGTAACTCCATCCAGCCACCTCTGTCGTCCCCTTCTTCTCTTGCCCTCCATCTTTCCCAGCCTTTCCCTTACAGATAGACTTTGACTTACAACTCTTCTTTTAGTGACCGTTCCAAGTTTTATGACTTATGACTGTTTTTCACTCTCCAAACCGTTGCAGCATCCCTTGTGGTCACGTGACCAAAATCCAGATGCTGGGCAACTGTCTAATAATAATAATAATAATAATAATAATAATAATAATAATAATAATAATAATAATAATGTTGGAAGGGACCTTGGAGGTCATCTAGTCCAACCCCCTGCTCAGGCAGGAAACCCTATCCCATTTTGGACAAATGGCTGTCCAGTCTCTTCTTAAAAACTTCCAGTGTTGGAGCATTTACTGCTTCTGGAGGCAGGTTGTTCCACTGGTTAATTGTTCTAACTGTCAGGAAGTTTCTCCTTAGTTCTAGGTTGCTTCTCTCCTTGATTAGTTTCCACCCATTGCTTCTTGTCCTGCCTTCAAGTACTTTGGAAAATAGTTTAATTCCCTCTTCTTTATGGCAGCCCCTGAGATATTGGAATACTGCTATCATGTCCCCCCTCGTCCTTCTCTTCATTAAATTAGACATACCCAATTCTAGCAACCGTTCCTTATATGTTTTAGCCTCCAGCCCCCTAATCATCTTTGTTGCTCTTCTCTGCACTCTTTCTAGAGTTTCAGCATCTTTTTCACATCGTGGTGACCAAAACTGGATGCCGGATTCCAAGTGTGACCTTACCAAGGCCTTGTAAAGTGGTATTAACACCTCACATGATCTTGATTCCATCCCTCTGTTAATGCAACCAGCACTGTGTTGGCTTTTTTGGCAGTCTCATATTGATGACGGTCGCAGTGTGTCCTGGGGTGTGTGTGTGTCACGTTAAACTCGCTCAACAAATGGGGAGTTTTGCCCCGTTTTATGACCTTTCTTGCGACAGTTCAGGGAATCACTGTGGTTGTTCAGTTAGTGACATGGTTGTTAAGTGAATCCAGCTTCCCCCGTGGACTTTGCTGGTCAGAAGGTCGCAAAAGGGGATCACATGACACACACACTCTGGGGACACTGTGACCGTCATAAATACGAACCGGTTGCTCAAGGGTCTGAATTTTGATCCCGTGAGCATGGAGGAGGCTGCAATGGCTGTAAGAGTGAAAAAACAGTCACGTGTTTATCTGCGTTTCTCTGGCTCGTGGCTCTCCAAAGATTCAAGTCCCCCACTCAACAGCATGGCCTGTGAAGGACAAAATGTCTTCCCTTTTTTTTGTGTTACAGAGCATCTGCTGGATTTGGGGTTACTCTTCAAAGCACATATTGCACATATTGCCTGGTTTATATGCTGGCAGTTGCTGGGAATTTCCCAGAATAATAGGAAGGAAGGAAGGAAGGAAGGAAGGAAGGAGGGAGGGAGGGAGGGAGGGAGGAAGGAAGGAAGGAAGGAAGGAAGGAAGGAAGGAAGGAAGGAAGGAAGGAAGGAGGGTGGCAAGAAGGAAGGAAGGAAGGAAGGGAAGGAAGGATGTGAGTGAAGAAGAAAGGGAGGGAGGAGAGAAGGATGGAGGAAGGAATGAAGAAGGGAAGGAGGGAGGGAGAGAAGAAGGAAGGAAGGGAAAGAAGGAAGGAAGGAAGGAAAGGAAGGAAGGAAGGATGTGAGTGAAGAAGAAAGGGAGGAGGGAAGGATGGAGGAAGGAATGAAGAAGGGAAGGAGGGAGGGAGAGAGGAAGGAAGGAAGGAAGGAAGGAAGGAAGAAGGGTGGCAGGAAGGAAGGAAGGAAAGGAAGGAAGGATGTGAGTGAAAAAGAAAGGGAGGGAGGAGAGAAGGATGAAGGAAGGAATGAAGAAGGGAAGGAGGGAGGGAGAGAGGAAGGAAGGAAGGAAGAAGGGTGGCAGGAAGGAAGGAAGGAAGGAAGGAAAGGAAGGAAGGATGTGAGTGAAAAAGAAAGGGAGGGAGGAGAGAAGGATGGAGGAAGGAATGAAGAAGGGAAGGAGGGAGGGAGAGAGGAAGGAAGGAAGGTAAAGAAGGAAGAAAGGAAGGAAGGAAGGAAGGAAAGGAAGGAAGGTTGTGAGTGAAAAAGAAAGGGAGGAAGGAGAGAAGGATGGAGGAAGGAATGAAGAAGGGAAGGAGGGAGGGAGAGAGGAAGGGAAAGAAGGAAGGAAGGAAAGGAAGGGAAGGAAGGAAGTGTGAAGAAGGAAGGGAGGGATGGACGAGGGAAGGATGGAGGGAGGAATGAAGAAGGGAAAGCGGGAGGGAGAGAGGAAGGCAGGCAGGCAGGAAGGAAAAAGGATGAAAGGAAAGAAGGAAGGAAGGGAGAGAGAAAGGAAAGGAGGGAAGGAGAAAAGAAGGAAGGAGGGAAGGAAAAAGTTAAAGAGAGGAAGGAGGGGAGGGAAGGAGGAAGGAAGGCGAGAGAGGAAAGAAGGAAGAGAAGAAAGGAAGGAAAAGAAAAAATGTGAGTGAAGAAAGAAGGGGGGAAAGAAGGGAGAGAGGAAGGAGGGAGGGAGAAAAGAAGGAAGGAGGGAAGGAAGGAAAAGAATGAGAGTGAGGAAGGAAGGAAGGAAGGAAGGAAGGAAGGATCACTTCCTCCTTCCTTGACAGACTCATTTCATTGACTTTGAGCTGCTATAATCCAGAAATGAACTGAGCAACATCTGTGGAGAGAGAGGGGGAACCAATTCTTTGCAATTTCTCACAAGCTTTTCAGAAGCCCCCCACTACCAACCTCTTTCTCTTGCAAAGCGTGTCGTAACTGAAATTCCAAGTGCGGGGTCGGTATATCCCCTCCTCCAGTTTCTCAGAAACCTTATTAGTCTCTTTCTCTTTTTTTTTGGGGGGGGGAGGCTATAGAAACAGTGATATAAGAAATCTTTTTCCCTTTGTTTCTCACTCTTTGTGTTGCGGTCGCCAAGTTATAAATGCAGATCCAAAGACGGGGCAAAGTGAGACACTTAATAAGCCTTCTGCTCCTTTAGTTAATTAGCTTTGGATAAGTTTCGCTAGGTCCTTCTGCTTCTTTTTTTCCCCCTTTTTCTTCTTTTTCTCTTTTTCTGCTTTTATTTAATCCATTCCCTCTCCCCCCCCCAAGTTTAGGATAAAAAAAAAGGCCCTTTTTATTGAAAGCTGTGGATATAATTTACTTGGACTTCAGTAAGGCATTTGACAAAGTAAACCACAACCTACTACTTGAGAAGATAGAAAAATGTGGGGTAGACAGCATCACCACCAGATGGATCCGTAGCTGGCTGACCGGCCGTACTCAGCATGTGGTCCTCAATGGAACCGCATCTACATGGAGGGAAGTGTGTAGTGGGGTGCCCCAGGGCTCTGTTCTGGGCCCAGGGCTCTTCAACATCTTCATCAACGATCTGGACGAGGGGATAGATGGGGAACTCATCAAATTTGCAGACAACACCAAGCTGGCAGGAATGGCCAACACTCCAGAAGTTACAGGCTTAGGATACAGGAGGATCTGGACAGACTTGAACACTGGGCGCTATCTAACAAAATGAAATTCAATGGTAAAAAAAGGAAGGTTCTACATTTAGGCAAGAAAAACCAAATGTACAGGTACCTTGCTGAATAGTAGTAACTGTGAGAGGGATCTTGGAGTCCTAGTGGATAATCACCTAAATATGAGCCAGCCGTGTGCTGCAGCTGCCAAAAAGGCCAACACAGTGCTGGGAGAGAATCAAGATCATGTGAAGTGTTAATACCACTTTACAAGGCCTTGGTAAGGCCACACTTGGAATACTGCATCCAGTTTTGGTCACCACAATGTAAAAAAGATGCTGAGACTTTAGAAAGAGTCCAGAGAAGAGCGAAAAAGATGATTAGGGGACTGGAGGCTAAAACATACAAGAAACAGTTGCTGGAATTGGGTATGTCTAGTTTAACGAAGAGAAGGACGAGCGGGGACAGGAGAGCAGTCTTCCAGTATCTCAGGGGCTGCCCCAAAGAAGAGGGAGTCAAGCTATTCTCTGAAGCCCCTGAAGGCAGGACAAGAAGCCACGGATGGAAACTCATCAAGGAGAGAAGCAAGCTAGAACTAAGGAGAAATTTTCTGACAGTGAGAACAATTAACCCATGGAACAACCTGCCTCCAGAAGCGGTGAATGCTCCAACACTGGAAGTTTTTAAGAAGAAACTGGACAGCTATTAATAATGATAATAAAGTTGGAAGGGATGTTGGAGATCATCTAGTCCAACCCCCCTGCTCAGGCAAGAAACTCTATACCATTTCAGACAAATGGCTGTCCAGTCTCTTAAACTAGACATACCCAATTCCAGCAACCGTTCCGTTATTTTTAGGAAAATATCTTCTCCACCTGCAAAGCCAACTTTGGAATGCCTTATATCCTGGCTCCCTCTAATTAATTACTTTTATTTGATCGATTGGCTTATTTTGTTCTGCCTTAGGATTCCCCCCCCTTTTAAACTTTTCACAGTTCGTATCGACCCAGGGGCGACAAACCACTTAGGCGATATTTATATGCATTAGGAGGATAAAAGAAGGCAAATTATGGATTTATTTCTAGAGGTGGATATTACAGACCTGGCAAACCTGTAGAATTAATTAAAAACCCGACGGTGTAATTATAATTCCCAGCACCACCAATCAAAAGGATCGATGGTGATTGAGAGTGGGCGACCTAACCCACCAACCCCAAATCCCCTACTACTACAGAGTCAACGTTTCATTAGGATGAAAGGAGATTATAACTTTACACAGGGCAAACTAAATCTCCAAACCGAAAAACTTTACATGAGTGTGCTATGTAGTCTTCTCCGTGTCCAACTTGACGTTCCTCATAAGTTTTGAAGTTACTGGTAGTCCTCAGCTGACACGTTTTCATTGCTAAGCAAGGCGGTTGTGAATGGAGTCACACCTCAGTTTACAACCTTTTTAGCCAGCTAATCATTGCAGTTGTTCATTGAATCGCATGATCATTAAGGGAATCTACCTCCTCCCCCCATCCCCGTTTTCTTGTCGGAAGCCAGATAAGAAGGTCACAGATAACAATCACATGACCTCAGGATGCTACAACCCTCCTAAATACTTGATCAGGTGACCACATCATTTTGACCCTGTGACCACAGGGGTGCTGCAACAGTCGTTGAGTGTGAAGTCTGCTCACCAATCCCTTTATTTGGTGCCGTTGTAACTTGTGAGTTGTAGGACTAGCTGCGCATCTTCTGGAATTCCAGACCAATATGGAGGTGTCCTTTCACAAGGATTGCCTTGTCAATTATTTGTAGAGCCTGGCCATTACAGGTGGGTTTTCGATTTACATCCATCCATTTAGTGACTGTTGAAAGTTACAACGGCACTGAAAAAAAGTGACTTAGGACCATGGGTGGGATTAAGCCGGTTCTCACCACTTCGGCAGAACCGGTAGCTAATTTGTTGTGGCACAAACCCAGAATGGAGTTCTGGAAGTGGCATCCACACAGAGAACCGGTTGTTCACCTATTTGAATCCCACCACTGGATAGACAGACAGACAGACAGACAGACAGACACAGTGGTGGGATTCAACCAGTTCACACCTGTTCAGCAGAACCGATAGCTAATTTTTTGTTGCCCAGGCCTAGAATGGACTTGTGGAAGCGGCATCCATGCAAAGAACCGGTTGTTCACATATTTGAATCCCACCACTGGATAGATAGATAGATAGATAGATAGATAGATAGATAGATAGATAGATAGATAGATAGATGGATAGATAGACAGACAGACAATATCTCTTAATCAAGCCTTTTACACTGAATTTTTCATCCCTAGATTATTTTATTACATTTTTATTACTTTATAAATACAGTAACCTCAATAATAATAATAATAATAATAATAATAATAATAATAATAATAATAATAATAATCATATCCTGCGGCGATATCTGTAATACCATCAAACATCCACATCTGCCTATCTCAGGTCCTGGGTAAGGACTCGATAAGTAGACAAAATGCCAAATCCAGTCTGAATATCTGGCTGACTGTGCGATGATCCATAATAATAGTAATAATAATAATAATAATAATAATAATAATAATAATAATAATAATAATAATAATAATTCTGGCTGCACAAGACCAAGCCTTAAGGACAAATGCATATAAAGTTAAAATTGAGAAGACAGCAACAGACAGCAAGTGCCATCTATCCAAAGACGCTGAAGAAACAGTGGACCACCTGGTAAGCTGCTGCAAGAAGATCGCACAGACTGACTACGAGCAGCGGCATGACAAAGTAGCAACAATGGTGCATTGGAAAATCTGCAAGAAATATCATTTGCCTGTAAGCAAAAACCGGTGGGATCATAAAATAGAGAAAGTCATAGAAAATGATAAAATTAAACTGCTCTGGGACCTCAGAATTCAAACAGACAAGCACCTGCAACATAACACCCCGGACTTAACAACTGTCGATAAGAAAGACAAAAAAGTCTGGATGGTGGACGTGGCAGTGCCTGGAGACAGCAGAATAGACGAGAAAGAACTGGAGAAGATAACAAAATACAAAGAGCTACAAATAGAAATAGAAAGACTGTGGCAAAAGCAAGCAAGGGTAGTACCAATAGTCATAGGCGCCTTGGGTGCAATCCCAAAACAACTGGAGCACCACTTGAACATCATTGGCATCGACAAATTCGCTATTCGTCAATTGCAAAAGGCGGCCTTACTAGGAACTGCCTCCATCCTGCGACGATATCTGTAATACCATCAAACATCCACATCTGCCTATCCCAGGTCCTGGGTAAGGACTCGATAGGTAGACAAAAATGCCAAATCCAGTCTGAACATCTGGCTGACTGTGTGATGATGATGGTGATGATGATGATGATGATGATTAATCATCATCATCATTGCACATTATTAATAATAATAATAGAGTTGGAAGGGACCTTGGAGGTCTTCTAGTCCAACCCCCTACTCAGATAGGAAACCCTATACCAATATGAGTCAGTTGCAACAATCATAAGTGTGAAAAATGGCCATGTCACTTTTTTCGGTGCCGCTGCAAGTTCGAACGGTTACTAAGCGAACTGTTGTAAGTTGAGGACTACCTGTGTTTGTTGTTTTTTATATATAAGGGAGACAGTAAGAGAGATAGATAGTAGGACAACTTCCTGGAAAGAGTTGTCCCTTACTCCAGCAACGTAAGCCATTTCTGATATCTTCTTCCACATTAATCAATGACCTTGCAGTCCGTTATCGATTGCGCTCCCCATTTAACAAGCAGTAAAACCAAAATCAATAAGGAGTAGGCAACTTGTAAAGGAAGGCCCAAAAAAAAAAAAAAACCCTATAGAGTTTCTCTGCAATTTTCAACTTGTGCCAGCTTCATTCCTAATTAGCCTTGGGGGAGCCTGAGCAAACTCGGCGGAAAGAAATGTGCAAGACGTTAGTAAATAAAAGGGTATCCAAAGGAGACGGGGAACTTCTTAATGAAGTCCCTTCCTCCCACAAGCTCTGCCACTTATTCAAGGATCTTTCCGTTGGTCTGAGTTGAACTTTTACCAGTTGAGTCTCATCCTTCAGTGCTTCTGACTTGTGTGAGTAATGGGACATTCCGATGGGGAATGAAAAAGTTGACCCCGGTAGGTTACCACATGTTTTTTAAGAACCCGTTCATTTTCAAATGGAACAACATGCAGGCAGATCTTGTTGTTAGTTGCGAAGTCGTGTCCGACCCATCGCGACCTCATGGACAATGTTCCTCCAGGCCTTCCTGTCCTCTACCATCTTCTGGAGTCCATTGAAGCTCACGCCTCCTGCTTCAGTGACTCCATCCAGCCACCTCATTCTCTGTCGTCCCCTTCTTCTCTTGCCCTCCATCTTTCCCAGCATCAGGCCCTTCTCCAGGGAGTCCTTCCTTCTCATTAGGTGGCCAAAGTCCTTGAGTTTCAACTTCAGGATCTGGCCTTCTAAAGAGCAGTCGGGGCTGATCTCCTCCAGGACCGACCTGTTGGATTGCCTTGCAGTCCAGGGGACTCGCAGGAGTCTTCTCCAGCACCAGAGTTCAAAGGCCTCAATTCTTAGACCTTAGATCTTAGACCTTCCAATTTGTCCTTAGCTGTAGTATTTTATGGTGGGGTCCTTGGTGCTTTCTGAGCTTGGTTGTTTTCCTGCAAATGTTTCATTACCCAGCTGGGGGATGTTATCAGTGCAAGAAGGGAGTGGGGTTTGCCCTGTGTTTTTATACTAGCGGCTTGCTGGCACTCAGACAAATCAGCCATCAGCGGCCACGTTGAGATCAATAACGTCTACATGCCTTTCAGAAGAGACAGTCAAGACGCTGGAAAGACCAAAACTCCTCTTCACCAGCAGTCAGCACCCAGATAACACCAAGATTAGCATGACCAAGGTCAACAATCAAGAGACAAACAATTTCCCAGTCAAGGAAGGGCTAAACATGCGAACAGTAAGCCACAGACCGATCAAGGAAATCCTCTTCTTCTTCTTCTTCTTCTCCTTCTCCTCCTCCTCCTCCTCCCCTCCTCCTCCTCCCCTCCTCCTCCTCCTCTTCTTCTTCTTCTTCTTCTTCTTCTTCTTCTTCTTCTTCTTCTTCTTCTTCTTCTTCTTCTTCTTCTTCTTCTTCTTCTCCTTCTCCTCCTCCTCCTCCTCCTCCTCCTCCTCCTCCCCTCCTCCTCCTCCTCCTCTTCTTCTTCTTCTTCTTCTTCTTCTTCTTCTTCTTCTTCTTCTTCTTCTCCTCCTCCTCCTCCTCCTCCTCCCCTCCTCCTCCTCCTCCTCCTCCTCCTCCTCTTCTTCTTCTTCTTCTTCTTCTTCTTCTTCTTCTTCTTCTTCTTCTTCTTCTTCTTCTTCTTCTTCTTCTTCTTCTCCTCCTCCTCCTCCTCCTCCTCCTCTCTGGAAGGCCCCCTCCCTTCTAGTCCTGATGATTTTTCCTAGTTGGGTTATGAAACATCTGCAGGAAAACAACCCAGCTCAGAGAGCACCAAGACCCCACAGTCCTTCCTTCTCTTCCTCTTCCATGATTCCACAAACCAATCTCCCTTCTAACAGTGATAAAGTTACTAAGTTGGGTCATGAAACGTCTGCAAGAAAACACCCAAACTCGGAAAGCACCTCCATATTCATCGTCGTCGTCGTCGTCGTCCTCCTCCTCCTCCTCCTCCATAGGTTTATGTTAGAGAATTTTAATTTCTCTGTCGGTGAAAAAATAAATCAGAAGCTCTCACAGTTGACTGCATTTAGCTGATTCAAACTAACCTTTTTATATTCGTATCAAAATATTTACAATACCATACATTCTTCTTTACAGCAACATAGCTCAATGAAGACTTCTTACAGAGAGATACAGAGACAAACCTGAGACTGAAAATTCAGCTTCTAACTCCATACCTTTTGCACAGACTCAGTAGCACTTTCTTCCCATTGGCTGACTGAGTTACCACATGACTCTTCCTGCTCATGAATATTCCAACAGTTTAGATCAGTGGTTCTCAACCTTTTTAATGCCGCGACCCCCAACCAGTCGTAAGTCGAGGACTACTCAACCGGTCGTAAGTCGAGGACTACTCAACTGGTGCAGCCCCGTTTGCAGACTGGGACTTTTGGGGGGCTCAGCAGGGCAGAGACAGCCTGGACGATTCCTATTGGCTTTTGAAAGCCAATAGAATGAGACTCTATTCAAGAGAGTCTATTCTATGGGCTTTCAAAAGCCAATAGAAGAAAAGGGAGTAGCACAGCTAAGGAAAAGAGGGGAAAAAATGGCGGACTGCGTTGTTTGGCGACCCCCGTGAAATGGTCGTTCGACCCCAAATGGGGTCCCAACCCACAGGTTGAGAACCACTGGTTTAGATCTACTATATCTGGTCTGCAGAATCCAGATGATATAGAACATAGAACAGTGGTGGCAAACCTATGGCACGTGTGCCAGAGGTGGCACTCAGAGCCCTTTCTGTGGACACGCATGCTGTCACCCCAGCCCCGCCTCCCCTGTGACCCCCTCCTCAGCAGCAGCCCCCCCTGGAGGAGAGTCACCCCTGAGTGCAGCCTGAGCAGAGCAGTGCAGCCAAGCACATGGCAGCCGGGCAGCTGGGCCGCAGGGACAAGCTGATGCTGTGGGCCGCAGGGACAACCTTGATGCTGTGGGCCGTGGGCGGAGGACATGGCCTCCATGGTGCTCCTGGGCCGCTGGGCAATCTGCGGTGGGCTGTGGAGGTGGTGGGTGGCCCTGCGGGCGGGCGAGGCAGGGGGTGGGGCAGGGGCAGGGCAGGGGCGCTTTTTGGGCACTCGGCCTCTAAAAGGTTCGCCCTCACTGACCTAGAATAACAGAGTTGGAAGGGACCTTGGGATTCTTCTTGTTTAAATCCCTGCTCAAGCAGGAGACCCTATGCCATTCCAGATAAATGTTGAGTCTCTTGAAAGACTCCAGTGATGGAGCACGGGCAAGCCACTCGAATGTAAATTGAGAGCAAACTCTACACCCTTCTGGTACTGATGATTTTTTCCTAGTTGGGTAATGAAACATCTGCAAGAAAACTCGGATAGAACCAAGGACCCATAGTCGTCGTCCTCCTCCTCCTCTCCAGAAACCTCTGTTGAAGGAAAAGTCTTCATCGTGGTTCAGTCCAAGCCAGGAATAAACAACATGGCGACTGCTTTAGAAAGAAGGTTGCAGTTTATTGAAGAGGAGAGCCAGACAGAAAGATTGGCTCTGGAAGAAAAGAGAGTGAGCACATGTAGGGAGTGAGGTTTTATACCCTCTGGAGTTGTTTGGAGTTGTTCCTGTGGCATGAACTTTGACCTGAGTCTGGGTGTGTCTTTCTGGTATCCTGATGGTGGTGGGTTAATCCTAGTGTGTCCCAAGGGTCATATTCTGCTTCCCTGGGGCTGTGGCTGATGACTCTTAGATTTTTGGTGTTGATTCTAGGGATCTTCCTTCCTAATCCCAGTTTCCTGATTCCAGTCTTTCTGACATGATTAACACATCTGTAAATTCTGCAGACTTGGTTTCTGCTTGGGACAGAGAGACTGGGGGACAGGATTGGTTTCTGCTTTTAAAATCCTTTAGGGAAATATATTCTGCCCTTTTAATATTTCCTTCTCTGGGGGGCTGACTTCCCACACCCCACTCCCTTCTAACACTGATGTTACCTAATTGGGTAATGAAACATCTGCTAGAAAACAAGCAAGCTCAGAGAGCACCAAGGACCCCACAGGAAATGCAACTCACTATGCATAATGCTATGCCTACTTGTGATTAGAGGAAAATGCATCGCGCTGGTCAAGCCATTACCTTTTTCCAAAATTAATCCTGAGATTATGCTGTGGAACATAAACTCAGGATTAACTCAGTTCTGCTCTTCAGTTCCACTCCCGATCATCACTTAACCAGTTCTGGATCCCCTTGGCTTTAAGAGGAAGACAAAAAAAGCACTGTGTGGATTACTCCTATCGGGCTGTTTCTGAAAGAACAAAAAGGAAGGAAAATAACGCCGTGGGGGCGAAGGAATAGATTGTCTGGCCTTTTCAGGATCAGTGCAGAGGTGGTGAAAAGACTCAAAGAGCTAAAGCTGGAAGTATTTGTTTGCCAGGCAATTTAAACCCCGCGTTGGAAGTGATCTGCTCAGGCTGGCAAACAAAACAAGACTGAACAAATCATTAAAAGCTCAGCGGGTTGAGATGGCAGTTGTACGCTCACCTGCTGGAAGATATTTCGGGCAGTAGAGAAATACCAATTCAGAAAATTAAAAAAAAAAAAAGCATTTTGCTGAAGACTCTCTGGGTTTGTGATGGAGCAATCATCTATTTCTCTATTGTTCCGGCTTTGCCTGAACATGGTTTAACAATTGGATGGAAGCTGGTCTGGTTTGCATTTGAGCGGGATTCTGCCGCTTCAAAACAAGATGCAGAGCAGACCTCGATTGTTCTCAGATACATCAATTTTTTTAAAATGCTGCAGGGCAATGGATTTAACAGAATAACAGAGTTGGAAACTTCTTAGAGGTCTTCTAGTCCAACCCCCTGCTCAGGCAGGAAACCCTACACCCGTAGTGGTGAACCTATGGCATGGGTGCCACAGGTGGCACGCAGAGCCCTCTCTGTGGGCACGTGCACTGTCGCCCCAGTCCTAGGCCTTCAGCTGGGTTTTATAAAACCTTTTCGCTTTAGGCCTCCGCCGCCGTGTGCAAAAAAAAAAAAAGGTTCAATCAATCAATTTCAACTTCTCACGGGAAAAAAAATCTCGCAAAGTTGGAATTGATTGAACTTTTTAGTCCCACCCAGTCTGCCGTTATTACCAAAGCCACGCCCACCCAATGGGTCACATCAACCCAATGAGTCATGCCCACCCAATGGGCCACGCCCAACCAATGGGCCACACCCACCCGGCACCCGATGATACATAAGTGGGTTTGGGGTTGCAGTTTGGGCACTCGGTCTCTAAAAGGTTCGCCATCACTGCCCTACACCATTCTAGACAAATGGCTGTCCAATCTCTTCTTAAAAATTTATTGAGTGTAACGTGTGTTATGGAATAGGCAGCTCCAATTGGCATGTATTCATTAAAAAACATAATAAGAAAGTTGGAAGGGACCTTGGAGGTCATCTAGTCCAACCCCCCTCCTGCTCAGGTAGGAAACCCTATACCAAGGAATACAAATGGCTGTCCAGTCTCTTCTTAAAAACTTCCTGTAGCATTCACAGCTTTTGGAGGCAGGTTGTTCCACTGGTTAATTGTTCTCACGTCAGGAAGTTTCTCCTTAGTTCTAGGTTGCTTCTCTCCTTGGTTAGTTTCCATCTATTGCTTCTAGTCCTGCCTTCAGGTGCTTTGGAGAATAGCTTGACTCCCTCTTCTTTGGGGTAACCCCTGAGATATTGGAAGGCTGCTATCCTGTCCCCCCTCGTCCTTCTCTTCATTAAACTAGACAAACCCAGTTCCAGCAGCCGTTCCTTATATGTTTTAGCCTCCAGTCCCCTGATCATCTTTGTTGCTCTTCTCTGCAAAGAAGAGGGAGTCAAGCTATTCTCCAAAGCACCTGAAGGCAGGACAAGAAACAAAGGATGGAAACTAATCAAGGAGAGAAACAACCTGGAACTAAGCTGGAACTAAGGAGAAACTTCCTGACAGTTAGAACAATTAACCAGTGGAACAACCTGCCTCCAGAAGCGGTGAATGCTCCAACACTGGAAGTTTTTAAGAAGAGACTGGACAGCCATTTGTCTGAAGTGGTATAGGGTTCCCTGCCTGAGCAGGGGGTTGGACTAGATGACCTCCAAGGTCCCTTCCAACTATATTATTATTATTATCATCGTCATCATCATCATCATCATCAAAACACGCTTTAATCTAAATCCGTTGTGAATAAGGATGACCATTTGAATACAGGAAAGCTCCTGAAAATAATGCTTACATTATAATTGACTTAAAACCACAATCCTGGCTTTCATGTATATTTTCCAATAAAAAAACCATTTATTTTTAAAGTAGAATTTAAATATTCATGGATTTCTTTTTGAAACTCAATCTTTGCCCCCCATATGGCCCAAACATTTCTCACAGCATTTACTCCAGGAAATAAAGTACCTTTTTTTTTTTTACTGTATTTGATCCAAAAAGTTCTACAACCGTAATGGAAATAAATATTAACTTTCCAATGAAGCCCATAACAGATAATAGTCTATTACATTTTCCTTCCGCGTACTTACAGCTGATAAAATATATGCCCAATGACATTTCTGCTAGTCCAATAGATTGAAGAATAGACGGTAATCTCAGTTTAGCTAATGAAAGCCTTTTGTAGACCATGATCCCAAGTAAATTTTCTAAAAAAAACCCTATCAACCTGAAGAAAATATTTATTTAGCATTAGCATAGGGTTTGCTTGTAAGAACAAAAATAAAATAAGGAAGGGGCAATATTCATTTTAATAACATTAATTTTAGCCTACAAAGAGAGTGGAATTTCAATCCATCTATTTATATCCTATGAAAACGTTTGAAACAGTTTCAGCACACCTATTTCCACATATATTTTTTTAAAACTATAAAGTCCCAATTATTTAATATACACAGTAGAAATCTGTTTACTTCTATCTGTGTTGATAAGTTAGAGGGTAAAAGAAGGCTTATCCCTTCTATAAAGTTATGTCTCCCGTAAACTTAATTTTAGAACCAGAATACATTCCAAAATACTGCACTATCTGTATAAAATTAATTGATTAGTTTATTGACTGATTATGTGCTATCAAGCTCAGGTCAACTATTAGGAACCACATAGATCAGGGGTGTCAAACTGCCGGCCTGCGGTCTGGATGCATCATAGCGAAACCGTGTCCAGCTCATTGCCGGCAATGGCAAAAAAGTTGCGATACATTGTGACACGTCACATGATGTTGTGAGTTTGACACCCCCTGACATAGATATATAGTCCTCAACTTGAAACTGTAATTGAGCATGGAATCATGGTTGTAAGTCATTGCGGTCCTAAGTTGAAGTATCAGCTGGCGAGACATGATTTTTCAGCATTTTTGCAGCTGTCATTAAGCAAATGTTACAGTCATTCAGTGAATCCGTTTTTCCCAATGGTAATTTTTTTTTTGCCATAAATTAAAAATAAACGCCAGCAACTGGCAAAAAAAAGTTATAATAATAATAAAAGTTGGAAGGGACTTTGGAGGTCATGTAGTCCCATCCCCTGCTCAGGCAGGAAACCCTATACCAGCGGTTCTCAACCTATGGGTCATGACCCCATTTGGGGTCGATCGACCATTTTACGGGGGTCGCCAAATAATGCGATCCGCCATTTTCCCCCCTCAGGGGGCGCCGCCGCGCATGCGCGCCGTGCATGGGGGTGGCGCCGCCGCGCCATTCATGCGCAGCACGTTTGTGTGGCGGGGGTCACCGTCACATGAACGTTGAGAAAAGCTGCCCTCTACCATTTTGGACAAATGGCTGTCCAGTCTCTTCTTAAAAACTTCCAGTGTTGGAGCAGTCACCGCTTCTGGAGGCAGGTTGTTCCACTGGTTAATTGTTCTAACTGCCAGGAAGTTTCTCCTTAGTTCTAGGTTGCTTCTCGCCTTGATTAGTTGAAAAAAGTCAAATCGCAATCAAAGCCTTCATTCTTTCCGGTGGTTTTTTTTTATTTTCTCATTTTAAAAAAAGGCTGCTTCGTTAGATTGGTCTGTTTAATTTTGTTATTGCTGTGTCTTTTGGTACTCTTTTTCTATTTTGTAATCTTCTAAAAATAAAGAATACCAAAAAAATAATAATTCTACCACAGATCCTAAAAAAGAATGAAGGATCTGGGTAGGATTAATCTTGAGATCATAAGGCTGAGGAGGGATATGATAGAGCTGTTTGAATTAAAAGAGGCAATAGATGGAAGCTGGTTAGAGGGAGGCTGAACCTGGAAATAAGCATTTCTTCCTAACTGTGAGAACAATTAACCAGTGGAACTACCGGCCTCCAGAAGTTGTGAATGCTCCAACACTGGAGGTTTTTAAGAAGAGACTAGACAGCCATATGTCCGAAATGGTATAGCTCTCCAGTTTGCACAGGGGGATGGACTGGAAGACCTCCAAGGTTCCTTCCAGCCCTATGGTTCTATGAATATCTTAAAGAATGTCACACAGGAGAATATCAAGAAATCTCCTCTGTGGTTCCAAGGAACAGGACATGAAGAAATGCCTTTAAGAGAGGGGCCCCCAATCCCCCCGGGCTGCGGCCCAATGCCAGGCCTTGAGCCGTTCAGTACTGGGCTGTGGAAATGGCGGGCGAGCACGTTCTGATGGGGAGAGCATTAATATGGTGTGTCATAGCGCATTGGTGTCCAAATTAAGTCAGAGATGCTGAAATGAGCTTGCAGTTTTATGCTCTGTGATTTACCTCATGATTTACCTCATGATGCTCCTGTTTGCCTGACTACCCTAATTTGTTGTATATATTGAGGTAAAATATATTTATTTATATATATATTAATTTATATTTAATATAAATATATTATATTTATTTATATATTATATTAAATAAATATATATATAAATAAATATCTTTTACATCAATATGTACAGCAAACTAGGGTAGTCAGGCAAATAGGAGCATCATAAGGTAAATCATGAGGTAAATTGTGACTTATATTTATATAAATATATAACCAAGCCCAAATTCTCTGTTGCTAAGCAAGACAGTTGTTAAGTGAATTTTGGCCCCATTTTATGACCGTTCTTGCCACAGTTGTTAAGTGAATCACTGCAGTTGTTCAGTTAGTAACAGGGCTGTGAAGTGAATCTGCCTTTCCCGTTGTCTTTGCTTGTCAGAAGGTCACAATAGGGGATCACGTGATTCTGGAACACTGCAACCATTATAAATACGAATCAATTGCCAAGTGTCTGAATTTTGATCATGTGACCGTGGGGATGGTGCAACAGTTGTAAGTGTGAAAAACAATTGTCTTTGGAGATGTTCAGTCATCCAGGTGATGGTTGTCCTAAAAGGTGCTTTTTCAAAAGGCAACCTGGACTTTGTTTTTCCTTGACGATATCGACAACGGAAGATGCTTCTTGGGTGAGAGGCGAAACGACTTCAAGGAAAAACAAAGTCCCATTTCCTTTTGAAAAAGCACTTTTTGTAAAAAAACAGCCCCAAGTCATTCCTTTCAGTGCTGTCGTAACTTCAAACGGTTACTAAACAAACTGTTGTAAGTTGAGGACTACGTCTAGGGATCTGTGAGGTTGGAAGTGACATCGCTCTATTCCCAGACAAAAAACTGGCAAACATTTAACAAATCGGTTTCATATTGTTGAAGGAAAAGTCTTCATCATGGTTCAGTCCAAGCCGGGAATAAAGAACATGGTGACTGCTTTAGAAAGAAGGTTGCAGTTTATTGAAGAGGAGAGCCAGACAGAAAGATGGCTCTGGAAGAAAAGAGAGAAAGAGAGCACATGTAGGGAGTGGGTTTTTATACCCTCTGGGGCTCTTGAGGTTGTTTCCTGTTCCTGTTTGAGGCTTTGTATTTCCTGTGTCAGGTATTTGGCATCTGTGGGTTAATCCTATTATGTCCTATCTTGGAGTTTGGGTGAGGTATGTAGATTTTAGGTGTCTTTGTCTTCTTAATCTTCTGGCTTCAACCTTCCTGAATGGATTATCACATCTGCAGTTCTACAGAGCTGGTTTCTGCTTGGGGGAGGGAGACTTGGGGCTATTAAGAAAAACT
>CM077919.1:282552271-282609771 GCA_039797435.1 Crotalus adamanteus | reverse complement strand
AAACAAAAATGTTCCTTCTTCCTAGCATATGTTTTGCTTTTCCTATAGCTGAAGGAGTGGGTGTGATTTTAAGTGCTCGTAGCTTGATATTGTAGCTATCAAGTTGGATCTTGTATATGAGAATATCATTAATAATTATGTCGTTGGTGTTTTATTTGAAAACCTTGGGCTAGATCCAGCATTTGTGTAGCAAGGAGCTTGACGGAGAAATTTCCTCCCTGAGAAAAGTTTGAGAATTGCTGGGACTATAAACATCTAGTAATCTCAGGAGGGGATTGTAACATCCAATAATCTCAAGGTGCTGTCTGATTATTCTGGGAATTGTACAAGCTCCATCCCCAAGGGAATTGTTACGGTGAGGAAGGCTGACACGGACTCTAGAAATGAGATGTTGCAAAGAAGATTTATCTTGATTTTTTTTGTTGTTGAAAACATAAAAGATGTTCAGATCCTAGAAAGCGTGCAAAGAAAAGCAACAAAGATGATGAGGAGACTAAACCGTACAATGGATGATTGAGGAAACTGGATATGTCTAGACCAGGGGTGGGCCACCTTGGCTCTTTTATGACTCGTGGACTTCAACTCCCAGAATTCCTGAGCCAGCCATGCTGAGGGGAAAGGGAGAGGTTTCCAAGCTGAGCCATGTTGGCTCAGGAATTCTGGGAGTTGAGGTCCACCAGTCATGAAGGGGCCAAAGTTTCCCTCATGCTGGCTCAGGAATTCTGGGAGTTGAAGACCATAAGTCAAGAAGGGGCTAAAGTTTCCCTCATGCTGGCTCAGGAATTCTGGGAGTTGAAGTCCACCAGTGATGAAGGGGCCAAAGTTTCCCTCATGCTGGCTCAGGAATTCTGAGAGTTGAAGTCCACCAGTGATGAAGGTACCAAAGTTTCCCTCATACTGGCTCAGGAATTCTGGGAGTTGAAGTCCACAAGTCATGAAGGGGCCAAAGTTTCCCTCATGCTGGCTCAGGAATTCTGGGAGTCGAAGTCCACCAGTGATGAAGGTGCCAAAGTTTCCCTCATGCTGGCTCAGGAATTCTGGGAGTTGAAGTCCACCAGTCATGAAGGGGCCAAAGTTTCCCTCATGCTGGCTCAGGAATTCTGGGAGTTGAAGTCCACCAGTGATGAAGGTGCCAAAGTTTCCCTCATGCTGGCTCAGGAATTCTGGGAGTTGAAGTCCACCAGTCATGAAGGGGCCAAAGTTTCCCTCATGCCGGCTCAGGAATTCTGGGAGTTGAAGTCCACCAGTCATGAAGGGGCCAAAGTTTCCCTCATGCTGGCTCAGGAATTCTGGGAGTTGAAGTCCACCAGTGATGAAGGTACCAAAGTTTCCCTCATGCTGGCTCAGGAATTCTGGGAGTCGAAGTCCACCAGTCATGAAGGGGCCAAAGTTTCCTTCATGCTGGCTCAAGAATTCTGGGAGTTGAAGTCCACCAGTGATGAAGGTGCCAAAGTTTCCCTCATGCCGGCTCAGGAATTCTGGGAGTTGAAGTCCACCAGTCATGAAGGGGCCAAAGTTTCCCTCATGCTGGCTCAGGAATTCTGGGAGTTGAAGTCCACCAGTCATGAAGGAGCCAAAGTTTCCCTCATGCCGGCTCAGGAATTCTGGGAGTTGAAGTCCACCAGTCACGAAGGGGCCAAAGTTTCCCTCACGCTGGCTCAGGAATTCTGGGAGTTGAAGTCCACCAGTCATAAAAGAGCCAAAGTTGCCTACCCCTAGTCTAGACAAATGAAGAGAAGGACTAGAGTGATACTATAGAAGTCTTCCAGTATTTGAGGGTCTCTCACTGAGAGGAAGTCAACTAATTTTCCAAAGCACCTGAGGGCAAGACAAGAAATGGAAGACCATCAAAGAGACAAGCAACCTAGAACTGAGGAGAAATTTTCTGATAGTGAGAACAATTAACCAGTGGAACAGCTTGCCTCCAGAAGTTGTAGGTGCTCCATCACCGGAGGATGAGATCATTCAATCAGAAAAGAGCTGGAAGGGACCTTGGAGGTCTTCTAGTCCAGCCTATCCCATTTCAGGCAAGTGGCTGTCCAGTCTCTTCTTAAAAAAAATCTCCAGTGATGAAGCACCTCCAACTTCTGAAGGCAAGTCATTCCACTGGTTAATTGTTCTCACTGTTAGGGAGTTTCTCCCTAATTTTCTCCTTGGTTAGTTCCCATCCGTTAATTCTTGTCTTGCCTTCAGGCAAAGGAATGGATTTAGCCTGTTTTAAGGAGACATGAAGAAAACAAAGAGGAATTCTTGTTATTCCTGGATGCCGAAGGACCAAGAGTGGTGAAACTTCCTTTGTTTACAGCTTCCAGAGAGCCTTGGCAGCCAAGGGCAGCGTGTCAAATGTTTCTTGCCATAAAACCAGTTTGGTTTAGAAGCAGCCTCAAAATCTCATCCTTCCCAGCAAAGCAGGAGATGGAAATTTACACACTCACTACGGCGTCTTCCTTTTGCCGCCCCGCCCTGCCCTCCCCCTCCGAATTTTCCAGCCTGGTTGAAAAGGCCTCCGTTTTCTCAAAGCTTCGGAAAGAACGTTGAGTTTCTTTTGCCCCTTTGAAAACATTTGGAATGAATTACGGCAACTTCTGGAATCTCAATAAAGGAGAAGGGTCCCTCCAAGGAGAAATAGCAATACCGCGCCTGGGATCCTCAAAAGGCCAATGGATCGTCCTTTAAAACAATTTAGAAAGAAATAAGAGATAGAAACAGCCTGCGCAAAAGGCGTTCTGCATGTCGGAAACGGCTATCAAGAGCACAGTTGCTGGAATCGCGTGGAAATATCCGTTCGCTTCCAGGAAAAGCCACATAATGATCTCTTTTGGTGGGCTGAAAATCAAAAATCCTGGAAGCCGAGGATTTTGGAAAGGAAATCCAGCCTGGAAAAATCAGAGATGAGCTGGAGGCATTTTTGTTTGGAGGTGAAGTCTGAATTAGAATAGAGCTGGGAGGGACTTTGGAGGTCTTCTAGTCCACCCCCAGGCAAGTGGCAATCCAGTCTCTTCTTAAAAACCTTGAGTGATGAAGCACCCACAAGATCTGATTGACGAGAGAAGGACGAGGGGGGACATGATAGCAGTCTTCCAGTATCTCAGGGGCTGCCCCAAAGAAGAGGGAGTCAAGTATTCTCCAAAGCCCCTGAAAGCAGGACAAGAAGCAACGGGTGGAAACTCATCAAGGAGAGAAGCAACTTAGAACTAAGGAGAAACTTCCTGACAGTGAGGACAATTAACCAGTGGAACAGGCTGCCTCCAGAAGAGGTGGATACTCCAACACCGGAAGTTTTTAAGAAGAGACTGGACAGCCATTTGTCTGAAATGGTATAGGGTTTCCTGGCTGAGCAGGGGGTTCGACTAGATGACCTCCAGGGTCCCTTCCAACTTTATTATTATCTTTTATTCATTAAACATGAACCTCAGTCAACTGAACGTTCAAGTTGGCTGGCACTGATGGTTGACACGGGTTGGTACCAGCATCCTAGATGTCAACCAGGTACTTCCTTAAAATATGTTCCGAGTAGTGCAGTTTTTTGTAACATTGCTGGAGTTATTGCAGGAAGCTGCAGTTTCTTGATGTGTTTTGCAAAGTTTTTGAACATAGTTCCCAGTGCCCCGATGACAATGGGTACCACTGTTACACATTTCATCCATAATCACGCAGTTTCAATGGCCAGGTCGCGATATTTCGTAATTTTTTCCAGTTCTTTTTCTTCGACTCTGACATCTCCTAGTACAGCGATATTAATCAGCTGTACGCTTCGGTTCTCTACAATAACTATTGCTGTTGTTGTTGTTGTTGTTGTTGTTGTTGTTGTTGTTGTTCTTCTTCTTCTTCTTCTTCTTCTTCTTCTTCTTCTCCTCCTCCTCCTCCTCTTCCTCATTATTATTATTATTATTATCAATCATTGCACAGTCAGCCAGATGTTCAGACTGGATTTGGCATTTTGTCTACCTATCGAGTCCTTACCCAGGACCTGGGATAGGCAGATGTAGATGTTTGATGGTATTACAGGTATCGTCGCAAGATGGAAGCAGTTCCTAATAAGGCCGCCTTTTGCAATTGACTAATAGCGAATTTGTCAATGCCAATGGTGTTCAAGTGGTGCTCCAGTTGTTTTGGGATTGCACCTAAGGAGCCTATTACTATTGGTACTACCCTTGCTTGCTTTTGCCACAGTCTTTCTATTTCTATTTGTAGGTCTTTGTATTTTGTTATCTTCTCCAGTTCTTTCTCTTCTATTCTGCTATCTCCAGGCACTGCCACGTCCACTATCCAGACTTTTTTGTCTTTCTTATCGACAATTGTTAAGTCTGGGGTGTTATGTTGCAGGTGCTTGTCTGTTTGAATTCTGAAGTCCCAGAGCAGTTTAATTTTATCATTTTCTATGACTTTCTCTATTTTATGATCCCACCAGTTTTTGCTTACAGGCAAATGATATTTTTTGCAGATCTTCCAATGCACCATTGTTGCTACTTTGTCATGCCGCTGCTTGTAATCAGTCTGTGCAATCTTCTTGCAACAGCTTACCAAGTGGTCCACTGTTTCTTCAGCTTCTTTGCATAGGCGGCACTTACTGTCTGTTGCTGTCTTCTCAATTTTGACTTTGTATGCATTTGTCCTTAAGGCTTGGTCTTGTGCAGCCAGAATTAGTCCCTCGATCTCTTTCTTCAATTTTCCTGCTCTTAGCCATTGCCAGGTTTTATTATTATCTGCTTTCCCAGCTATTTTTTTAATGTATTGGCCATGTAGTGCTTTGTCTTCCCATGCCTCTATTCTGTTGTTCATTTGGTCTTTCTTGTAGGCCAGTTTGGTCTCTCCAGTAGTCAGTAAGCCTTCCTGATATACTAATTTCAGTGCATCTTCATCATTGTTCTTCAGATATTCTTCCAAAGCCATTTTTTCTTCTTCAACCATCTGATGTACTTGTAGCATTCCACGCCCACCTATTTGCCTTGGTAGATAAAGTCTATCAATGTCACTGCGTGGATGAAGGGCGTGATTCATTGTCATTATTTTTCTGGTCTGCCTATCCATTGCTTTTAGTTCTGCTTGAGTCCAGTCCACTATTCCAGCTGTGTACCTAATGACTGGGATTGCCCAGGTGTTGATTGCCTTTATGGTATTTCCTCCATTGAGTTTGGATTTTAAAATCTTCTTCACTCTCTTGATGTATTCACCTCTAATCTTTTTCTTGACTTCAGTGTGCTTGATGTTGTCAGCTTGAAGGATACCCAAGTATTTGTAGTATTCTTCCTCATCCAGACTCTTAATGTTATTTTCGTGGGGCATCTTGATTCCTTCAGTTTTCACTATTTTTCCTTGTTTGATAGTAAGTGTGGCACATTTGTCCAAGCCAAACTCCATTACAATATCTTGGCTATATATACGGACAGTGTTGAGCAGCGATTCTATTTCAGATGATGTTTTTCCATACAGCTTCAGATCATCCATGTAAAGGAGGTGGGATAGTCTAGCAGATGTTTTTGATGTTTGATAGCCATGTCCTGAGTTATTCAGTATTGTTGACAGAGGAAACAGTGCAATAACAAATAGTAATGGTGATAATGAATCTCCTTGAAATATTCCTCTCTTGATATTAACCTCTCCCAGCTTTTCACCATTGATCTGCAACTGTGTCTTCCATTGGGCCATCGATTTTTGCACAAATTTTCTGATGTTTCTACTTACTCCTGTTATTTCTAGGCACTTGATTATCCAATCATGTGGCAGAGAGTCAAATGCCTTTTTGTAGTCAATCCATGCCACATTCAGGTTGGTCTTCCTTCTCTTGCAGTTTTCCAAGATCATTTTGTCTATTAGGAGTTGATCTTTTGTTCCTCTGCTATTGGGGCGGTTTCCTTTCTGCTCAGGTGGAAAGAGATTGTTTTCAACTAGATGCTGTTGTACTGCATCAGCTACCACACCAGTTAGTAATTTGAATGTTGTTGGTAAGCAGGTAATTGGCCTGTAGTTACCTGGTGTTGCCCCTTTTGTTGGATTTTTCATTATTAGGTAGGTTTTCCCAGTTGTTAGCCACTTTTCAATTTCTCCTCCTTGTAGTATATTGTTGAATTGCTTGGCAATGAGTGGGTGTATAACAGTTAGATGTTTCAACCAAAACCCATGCAGTTCATCTTCACCTGGTGCTGACCAATTTTTGATTTTCTTTGCTCTTTTTTCTACCATTTTTGTTGTTATTACTAGTTCTTTCATTTCAACTTCTGTTTTATTTGTATCCACCTCTTTTAACCAAGCTGCATCCTTGTTGTATTTCTTTGGGTTATCCCATATCTGCTTCCAGAATTGCACTGTTTCTTCCTTGTCAGGTACTGACTGATTCCTTGCAGTTTCTCCATTGATGGATTGGTAGAAACGTTTCTGATTGGATTGAAATTGGAGGTTCTGCCTATAGTTTGCAATTCGAGCTTCATATCTACTGATTTTCCTGGCTATAGCTGTTATTTGTTGCTTTATTATTTCCAGTGCTTCCTTGATCTTCCTTGTTTCTAAGTGGTATTTCTTGATTAGGTATTCTTTGGTCTTCTTGTTCTTCAGCTTCTTTTCTTTCATCTGTTCTAGCTTGCTTGCATGTGATCTTAACTTGCTGATCTTATTTTCTAGTCTAACCTTCCATTTTTGTGGTGCACTGTTTGTTTGTTTTTCTTTTTTGTTGATTTTACATCCCAGGTATTCTGTTATAACTGCAGCTGTGCTGTACATTAGTTGGTTTGTTTCTTGTAGTGAATTGGTGCTTATACTTGCTATTGCAGTATTTGCATCTTTTAATGCTTGTGCTAGCTGTTTCTTTGGAACAAGCTTCAATGCAGGCAGCCTTATTCTGTTGTTTTTGTGCTGTTCTAGATGCTCAATTATTCTTTGTTTCAATTCTTTTATTTCTTTAGTTAGAGGGTTTTGTTCTTCCTGAGGAAGAGGTGCCTGGTTTCCAAATGAGAACAGTTGTATATCTCTGCTGGATTCCTTCACTGCCAACTCCCCCTGGTTTGCCTCTACATTCTGAATTACTTCTTGTAAGGCTTTGATTTCTTTGCCCTGGGTAAACCTTTGCAGTTCGTCCAATTCTGTTTCTGTAAATACTTTATTTCGTGTTATAAATCGGCGTTGATCTGCTAGTCTCTGTTCTGTTATTTCTGATTCTGGATGTTGTTCTTTCCAGAACTGGTGCATTCATTTTAGATATCCTCGTCTTGTTGGACTTGATCTGTAGTAACAGATCATTATTTCTTTGTTTTCCATCACTGTGTATCTGCGACGGGTAAACACCTTTTCTTCCAGTAGTTCTGCAGCTGCTGGCCCTGGTTGCTCAGCCAACAGTCCTGAGTCCTGTAACCCATTTTTCACCAGATATCCAGGAACTCCAATATCTAGCGCGGACCTTGTTAACCCGGGCGACATCCGAGCCGGTATGGCATTCTGAAATTTACGTCTCACCATATTTTGTATGGGAGAGACACTCTTTGTCTGACTCCTCTGATGAGACCTGTCCAGTATGGTTGAACCTCTGGCATAGCTCTCATCTTCCTCAGAGTACACAAGCCCCACAACCACGTCAAGGTAGTGCCTCACTGGGGGATTATTATTATTATTATTATTATTATTATTATTATTATTATTATTATTATTATTATCATTATCTATACAACCTTGGACTCTAAGACCTCCAGGATCCCTTCCAACTCTATTTTCTTCTTCTTCTTCTTCTTCTTCTTCTTCTTCTTCTTCTTCTTCTTCTTCTTCTTCTTCTTCTTCTTCTTCTTCTTCTTCTTCTTCTTCTTCTTCTTCTTCTTCTTCTTCTTCTTCTTCTTCTTCTTCTTCTTCTTCTTCTTCTTCTTCTTCTTCTTCTTCTTCTTCTTCTAAATGAGACAAGCTGCTATGGAAGAATGTAGCACATTCAACTTACAACCACAACTGAGCCCAACACCCCTGTTGCTGAATGACAGCTGTAAAGTGAATTTTGCCCAATTTTACAACTTTTCTCGCCACAACTGTTAAATGACTCACTTCAATTGTTAGTAACACGGTTCTTAAGTGAGATTAGCTTCCCCCTTGTCTGTGCTCGTCGGGAGGTCACAAAAGAGGATCACGTGACCCCGGGGGGACACGGCAACCGTCATAAGTAGGAGTCAGTTGCCAAGCGTCTGAATTTTTGATCACATGACTCTGGGGAGGCGGCGGTGTGTGAAAACGATCGTGTCACTTTTTTCCCAGTGCTGTTCTAACTTCGGTCACTAAATGAACTGTCGTAAATTAAGGACTATCTGTAGCCCTTGACTGAAGACCAGTCCTTGAATGATCACTCAAAGTTACAGTGACGCTGAAAAGGGTGATTTATGACGGTTTTTGCACTTATAATCATGGTAGGTCACCTGATCGAAATTTGGTGCTTGACCACCAACATGTATTTATGATGGGTTATCGTGTCCAGGGTCACGCAATCTCCATTTGGGACCATCCCAGGGGCAATTCCAACAAGCAAAGTCAACGGGAGGAACGGGATTCATTTAATGATTTTGTGAGTTGCTTAATCACCATGGCAAAAACGTTTGTAGAATCAGGGGTGACCATATCACTTAGCAAACAAAATGGTGGTCATAAGTTGAGGATTACCTGTATGTTGAAGTGTATTAACAATGTTGAGTCCAGATCATGAGAAGTAATTGTTTCATTCTTGGGCAGGGGTAGACAACCTTGGCTCTTTTATGACTCGTGGACTTCAACTCCCAGAATTTCTGAGCCAGCATGGGGGAACCATGGCCCCTTCATGACTTGTGGACTTCAACTCCCAGAATTCCTGAGCCAGCATGGCTCAGCTTGGAAACCTCTCCCTTACCCCTCAGAATGGCTGGCTCAGGGATTCTGGGAGTTGAAGTCCACGAGTCATAAAAGAGCCAAGGTTGCCTACCACTGGCCTAGGCCGCTTTATGACTCATGGACTTCAACTCCCAGAATTCCTCAGCCAGCATGGCTCAGCTTGTAAACCTCTCCCTTTCCCCTCAGCATGGCTGGCTCAGGCATTCTGGGAGTTGAAGTCCATGAGTCATAAAAGAGCCAAGGTTGCCTACCCCTGACTCTAGACTGCCCTGGTCATATCCACCCATGTCCAGTTTTGGGTGCCGTGGTTCGTAAAGGACAGGAACAAATTGGAGGACGTTCAACCAAGGTCAATCAAGAAGGAGAAGGGTCTGGATAGCTAAATCCTATAAGGGTCAATTAAAGGATTTGAGAAAGGGACTTTAGTCAGCAGAAAAGACAATTAAGGAAAGATATCAACATCCACTGTCTTCTTTGTGGCAATAGCTTGACAACAGGTCATTCTTTATTGCCCTAAAGGACAAAACAGAAATAATGGACTAAAATTGGAATGGAATGGAATGGAGTGAAGTGGAGTGGAATAGAATAGAATAGAATAGAATAGAATAGAATAGAATAGAATAGAATAGAATAGAATAGAGCTGGAAGGGACCTTGGAGGTCTTCTAGTCCAGCCCCCCGCTCAAGCAGGAGAACCTACACGAACTCAGACAAGTGGCTGTCCCGTCTCTTCTTAAAAACCTCCAGTGATGGAGTGCCCACAATTTCTGGTGGCAAGCTGTTCCACTGGTTAATTGTCCTCACTGTTAGGAAGTTTCTTCTCAATTCCAGGTTACTTCTCTCCTTGATTAGATTGTATCCATTGCCCTTCCTTCCTTCCTTCCTTCCTTCCTTCCTTCCTTCCTTCCTTCCTTCCTTCCTTCCTTCCTTCCTTCCTTCCTTCCTTCCTTCCAGAATCATAGAATCCTACGGTTGGAAGGGATCTTGAGGTCTTCTAGTCCAGCCCCTGGCTCAAGCAGAACCTACACCATCTCAGACAAGTGACTGTCCAGTTTCTTCTTAAAACCTCCAGTGATGGAGCACCCACAACATCTAAAGGCAAAGCTGTTTAGCTTAGGGTGGGTGGATGCACAACACTGAAGTAAGCCAACATTTGCTGAATTGTTACCACAGCACTGAAAAAAGTGACTTATGACCATTTGCACACTTAACGACCATTGCAGCACCCCCGTGGTCACGTTATAAAAATTTGGACGCTTCACAACTGACTCATATTTACGACGGTCGCCGGGCCTCACATGATCCCCTATTGCAGCCTTCTGATAAGCAAAATCAATGAGGGAAGCCAGAGTCGCTTAATAACTGCGTTACTCAATGATTCACTTAACAACTATGGCAAGAAAGGATGTAAAATGGGGGCAAAACTGACTTAACAAACGTTTCTATTAGCAGCAGAAATTTTGGGCTCAGTTTTGGCTGTGGACTATCGGTTCTTGGGAAAATGGGCAGAACTGCTCCTGTCTAACTGCAGACCGCTGCAAGCCGAAGAGCAATCAAGACAGGACAACAACAACAACAATAACAAACAACAATAACAAATGCATATAAAGTCAAAATTGAGAAAACAGCAACAGCAGATGACACCAAGCTGGCAGGAATAGCCAACACTCCAGAAGACAGGCTTAAGATACAGAAGGATCTGGACAGACTTGAACACTGGGCACTAACTAACAAAATGAAATTCAGTGGTGAAAAAAGCAAGGTTCTACATTTAGGCAAGAAAAAACAAATGCACAGGTATAGTATAGGGGGTACCTTGCTCAATAGTAGTAACTGTGGGAGGGACCTCGGACTCCTAGTAGACAATCACCTAAATAGGAGCCAGCAGTGTGCTGCAGCTGCCAAAAAGGCCAACACAGTGCTAGGCTGCATTAACAGAGGGATAGAATCAAGATCATGTGAAGTATTAATACCACTTTACAATGCCTTAGTAAGGCCATACTTGGAATACTGCATCCAGTTTTGGTCACCACGATGTAAAAAAGATGTTGAGACTCTAGAAAGAGTACAGAGAAGAGCAACAAAGATGATTAGGGGACTGGAGGCTAAAACATATAAGGAACGGTTGCTAGAATTGGGTATGTCTAGTTTAACGAAGGACAAGGGGGGACATGATAGCAGTATTCCAGTATCTCAGGGGCTGCCATAAAGAAGAGGGAATTAAGCTATTTTCCAAAGCACCTGAAGGCAGGACAAGAAGCAATGGGTGGGAACTAATCAAGGAGAGAAGCAACCTAGAACTAAGGAGAAACTTCCTGACAGTGACAACAATTAGTCAGTGGAATAGCCTGCCTCCAGAGGCAGTGAATGCTCCAACACTGGACGTTTTTAAGAAGAGACTGGACAGCCATTTGTCCGAAATGATGTAGGGTTTCCTGCCTGAGCGGGGGGTTGGACTGGATGACCTCCAAGGTCCCTTCCAACTTTACTACTATTACTATTACAGTAAGTGCCGCCTATACAAAGAAGCTGAAGAAACAGTGGACCACCTGGTAAGTTGTTGCAAGAAGATTGCACAGACTGACTACAAGCAGCGGCATGACAAAGTAGCAACAATGGTGCATTGGAAGATCTGCAAAAAATATCATTTGCCTGTAAGCAAAAACTGGTGGGATCATAAAATAGAGAAAGTCATAGAAAATGATAAAATTAAACTGCTCTGGGACTTCAGAATTCAAACAGACAAGCACCTGCAACATAACACCCCAGACTTAACAATTGTTGATAAGAAAGACAAAAAAGTCTGGATAGTGGATGTGGCAGTGCCTGGAGATAGCAGAATAGAAGAGAAAGAACTGGAGAAGATAACAAAATACAAAGATCTACAAATAGAAATAGAAAGACTGTAGCAAAAGCAAACAAGGGTAGTACCAATAGTAATAGGCTCCTTGGGTGCAATCCCCAAACAACTGGAGCACCACTTGAACACCATTGGCATTGACAAATTTGCTATTAGTCAATTGCAAAAGGCGGCCTTACTAGGAACTGCTTCCATCCTGCGACGATACCTGTAATACCATCAAACATCCACATCTGCCTATCCCAGGTCCAATGGGTAAGGACTCGATAGGTAGACAAAATGCCAAATCCAGTCTGAACATCTGGCTGACTGTGCGATGATCCATAATAATAATAGTTGGACGGGATCTTGGAGGTCATCTAGTCCAACCCCCTGCTCAGGCAGGAAACCCTATACCATTTCAGACAAAAGGCTGTCCAGTCTCTTCTTAAAAACTTCCAGTGTTGGAGCATTCACAGCTTCTGGAGGCAGGTTGTTCCACGGGTTAATTGTTCTAACTGTCAGGAAGTTTCTCCTTAGTTCTAGGTTGCTTCTCTCCTTGGTTGGTTTCCATCCGTTGTTTCTTGTCCTGCCCTCAGGCGCTTTGGAGAATAGCTTGACTCCCTCTTCTTTGGGGCAGCCCCTGAGATATTGGAATACTGCTATTATGTCCTCCCTCGTCCTTCTCTTCATTAAACTAGACATCCCCAATTCCTGCAATCGTTCTTTGTATGTTTTATCCTCCAGTCCCCTGATCATCGTTGTTGCTCTTCTCTGCACTCTTTCTAGAGTCTCAACACCTTTTTTACATTGTGGTGACCAAAACTGGATGCAGGATTCCAGGTGTGGCCTTACCAAGGCCTTGTAAAGTGATATTAATACTTCGCGTGATCTTGATTCTGGTGAATCGAGTAACTGTGTTACTCATTTCACAACTCAATGATTCCCTTAACAATTGTGGCGAGAAAGATGGTGAACTGGAGCAACGTTTACTGGGCAAATCTTTTCGCTCAATTGCGGCTGTACACTGACCTATACGGACGCTTTTGTTCCACGCATCTAAGCAGCCCTTAATTCTGGGTGTTGTGCACGGTGCCACGCACGGATGGAGGAGACAGAGGTGGGAGGGGGAAGAGGGAAAAAACCTTTACCTTGAAATCTTCATCTCTGCCAAACTGCTGCCTCTTCAGCTAATGAGATATCTGCCACTTAAATTCTCATTGTTTTAAGAGTAAGTGGTTGCTTTCAAGCTTGAATGATGAACGGTAAAGCACACTGTGGTCGTCTCTGCCTCCTTGCTGAGGACTAATGAGCCTGAAACGGCACCCATTTTTGCAAGATTGCCATGACCCCAGGTCTACTAATGCTCAGGGAATGATGGGAAAATGGATTGTATGTTCTCCTTGGCAATTCCTTGGGGCTATCTTGAAGACCCGAAACTATTTAGAAATAGATATGGAGTTACCGCATGAGACGAAAACAGATGAAGAACAGCTGCTGGACTTGGGTTTGGCTAGTCTAAAGAAAAGAAGAAACGGGTGACATGATAGCAGTGTTCCAGTATTTGAGGGGCTGCCACAAAGAAGAGGGGGTCAAACTAGTCTCCAAAGCACCAGAGGGCAGGAGAAGAAACAACGGTTGGAAACTGACCAAAGAAAGAAGCAACCTGGAATTAAGGAGAAACTTCCTGACAGTGAGGACAATCAACCAGTGCGGCTTGCCATTCACAGGTGGGGGGGTGATACGGGAGGCCACCCGCAGCTGCCAGCCGCCACTCCGATGCCAGACACTGCCAGCCATCCGTGTAGCCGCCCACACCGTCCCAGCCGCCGGAATGGGCCCATAGGCCGACAGGTACGGCCCTCCTTTCCCCCTCCCTTTGCACCCCGGCAGCCTGCCGTTCCCGGAGTGAGACACCTACTGACACCGCCGAAACCTCCGGGCTGTGGGGGGGGGGGCTCCCGGCCGCTGACATACCTCTAGGACAGCCACTGCTTTTTGTTTGTTAAGGAATAAAACCCTTGCTTGCACCTTGTACCTGCATTCCTGGGTTTTTGTTCTCCTGGACGACGACGGACCGCGTGATCGTTGCCTTCAGAAATTGTGGGTGCTCCATCGCTGGAGATTTTTAAGAAGAGGCTAGACATTCACCTATCTGAGATGATCTAGGACAGTGATGGCGACTCTTTTAGAGACCGAGTGCCCGAAAACTGTTTCTCTCCAACCCCCACTCTGCCCCCACCTCACCCACAGGGCCACCCATCGCCTCCATGGCCCACCACAGCAGATCGCCCAGACAGCCCAGCAGCGCCATAGTGGCCACGCCCTCTGCCCGTGCCCCGCAGCACCATCTGCGCACAATGGGGCATGAGGGCGGAGTCTTGTCCCCACTGCCCGGCTGCCATGTCATTGGCTGTGCTGCTCCGCACAGGCTGCACTTGAGGGCAACTCTCTGGGGCGGCTGCTGGTGAGGAGGAGTCCACACGGGGAGGCAGGGCTGGGGCGACGGTGCGTGTGCCCACAGAGAGGGCTCTGAGTGCCGCCTCTGGCACGCGTGCCATAGGTTCGCCACCAGTGGTATAGGTTCTCCTGCTTGAGTAGGGGCTGGACTAGAAGACCTCCAAGCTCCCTTCTAGCTCTATTCTATTCTAATAGCAGCATTCCAGTATTTGAGGGGCTGCCACAAAGAAGAAGAGGGGGTCAAACTATTCTCCAAAGCACCAGAGGGCAGGACAAGAAACAATGGTTAGAAACTGACCAACGTGTTCTATCCCAGCCTATAGCCGTCCTTGTTAAAGGCACAAGGACCAAACCCCTGTTGATAAATTAGGCTGGAGACTTTAAAACAAAACAAACCCCTTTTAATATGGGTGACAAACCTGCCAAATAGTCCAAAACACAAACAGCAAAACTCAGTCCAAATGAAGGAACTAGTCCACAGGAAACACGATGCAAACAGGAGAGTCGTCACAAGCAAGACGAATGGACCAGGATCCCAAGAAGTACTTTGCAAACGGTTGCCTTCAGCAACCAGCACCGCCCACACCTCTTTTTATACAGCAGTCCCAAGGTATTGCCGCTCAGTGCCTTCTCCTTTTACTCTGGAGTTGCCGCATTGACTGCTGCTGATTTACTCTCGCTAATTGATGACGTGTGCGAGCATCAATTAGCATGTCCATCAGGTGTGAATCCTCCGAGTCTGATTCATTCTCCTCATACAGCTGAGCTTCATCAGGAACACGACAGGAGGGTCCAGGCTCTGCATCAAACCATGAGTCCTGTAATTCATCCGAGCCTCCCTCTGCCCCTGATGGCCCTCCAAATGCCTCCTCCACCTCCTCCTCAGATTCCTCAGACTCCGCTGTTGGGAGCACAGGCTGGCACAGAATCACGACACAAAGAGAAGCAAGTCCTTCTCTTCATTAGACTAGACATACCCAATTCCAGCAACCGTTCCTTATATGTTTTAGCCTCCAGTCCCCTAATCATCTTTGTTGCTCTTCTCTGCACTCTTTCTAGAGTCTCAGCATCTTTTTTACATCATGGCGACCAAAACTGAATGCAGTATTCCAAGTGTGGCCTTATCAAGGCATTATAAAGTAGTATTAACACTTCACTTGATCTTAATGCTAGGACTTCTGTGGTCATGTGGCCGGCATTACTATAGACTGAGGTGCATGGAACGCTGTTACCTTCCCATCGAAATGGTAGCTATTAATCTCCTCACATTTGCATGCTTTCCAACTTGCTAGGAAGGCAGGAGCTGAAGCAAGGAACGGGTGCTCACCCCATTGCGCAGTGCTCAGATCTCAAACCAAGCCTGTCAGCTTTCCACATAACAAGTTCACAATCTTTGACGGCTGAGCCGTTGCGCCCCGATTAAAAACAAAATCTGGGGGAAAAGATATACATTCCTCAGCCCCTTATTTTTGCTTTCATAGAAGTAGAGGTATTTGTAAAGAGTGTTTTCAGACATAAATACCGTAAAGGTCTAGGCCAGGGGTCTTCAAACTTGGCCCTTTTATGACTTGTGGACTTCAATTCCCAGAAGTTTGAAGACCCTTGGTCTGGATCCAAGCCCGCAGTTTCATCAAAATGGCTAACTGAGGAATTCTGGGAGTTGAAGTCCACCAGTCATAAAAGGGCCAAGTTGGAAGACCCTTGGTCTGGATCCAAGCCTGCAGTTTCATCAAAATGGCCGACTGAGGAATTCTGGGA
This sequence comes from Crotalus adamanteus, assembly GCA_039797435.1. Classification (NCBI taxonomy): domain Eukaryota; kingdom Metazoa; phylum Chordata; class Lepidosauria; order Squamata; family Viperidae; genus Crotalus; species Crotalus adamanteus. Next base: position 282,593,889 of record CM077919.1, on the reverse strand, counting down.
GTTGAAGTCCACCATTCATAAAAGGGCCAAGTTTGACAAGTCCTGGTCTAGGCTGTTTGCATCAGATGTCTTGGATATATTCGTAAAAGCTGTCTTCAACGGGGTAAGACCCTCGGTTGTACTCCTTCTTCCTCTTCTGCTCTCATTCTCTCTATTTTTGCTTTGTTTACTAGTTTTTGCCAGCTTTTTTACTGTTTCCATTTACCAAATAAAGAACATTGAAATAAGAACAGAATAACAAGAGTTGGAAGGCCCTTGGACGTCATCGCCCTGCTGAAGCAGGTTGTTGCCTCGTCTTGACTTCACAACCAGACTTCACATACAAACACAGAGCCACCCACGTCAGGAACGAAGAACTTCACTTTATTACAGCAAAAATATAGTTTAAAGTCAGCACTGACAACCATTACAGTCATTGGTTCTTTATATACAATTCAAAGATACCCCGCCTAGCCCACACCCACGCTAACTACCCATTGCACCGCCACCCTCTTCCCGGACCGCCCCAAATACCCATATATGCTAGCCTTCAGCTGCCGCCTTCCCGACGCTTCCCGAGGCTTTGACGGTTTCCCGACGTTTCGGCAGCTTGTATTGCTTCAATTACTGACAACAGCTTCATCTCGGTGTCCGCGCATGGGCACTGGGCAGTTTTAGCCCTTCCGACCATCTGCGCACCGCGTTGTACGTATGCTGGCCATCGTCTGCGCATGCTGCAGAGCCAACAATGCCAGCTGGTCGTTGGAGCGCCTTCTGCTCATGCCCACCAGTCAGCTGGATGTCAGGCCATCGGGACGCGCGCCTGGAGAGTCGAGGCGCCTTCGGAACAGGTAACCGGGGCAGCCTCTGCTACGGCCCCGACATACTGCCCCCCTTTACCAGGGCTCCCCTTGGAGAGAAAAGACAAAAATATGCTACTTCGGTTCAGCGCACGTCCACCTCCCCGACCCCACTGTGCTACTGGTCTCCTGGTTTTCCAGGATTTTGTACATGGAATTTTTTTAACTAGGCGAGGAGCTTGTACATTATCAGCCAGTACCCATGTAGCCTCTGATAAAGGGTAACCTTTTCATCTAATCAGATAATACAATTCACGTTGTTTAATACAGGAGTCAAGTATTTCTTGTACCTCATATTCGTCATCAATAACAGGACCCGGTGCGGTTCTTTTCCGGTACATACATACTGGTTTTAGTAAACTGCAATGAAACACCGGATGTATTTTCCCTAACAACCGGAGTAGTTGTAATTGTACAGTAACTGGATTAATGATTTTAACGATTTCGAACGGTCCAATGTATTTAGGTCCCAACTTTCTACATGGTATCTTCAGTCTTATATATTTAGTGGACAAATAAACAAGTTGTCCTACAACGAACGGCTTACAGGGTTGCCGTTTTTTGTCCGCCTGCCTGCTTTCAGTTTTTCGCCCATATTCTACCAACGCTGTCTTCACAGCAGCCCATGCCCCACAAATCTTTTGTGTCCATTCTTGTGGGAGACATGGCTGTGCATCAAATTGTTGGCATTCAGGTATAGGAACAAAGTCTTTTCCAGATACCACTTTAAACGGTGCATACCCTGTACTGCCGTGTACCGCTTTGTTATACGCAACTTCCGCGAACACCAGCAGATCTGCCCAGTTAGTTTGTTGGTATGACACATTACTTCTCAAATACCATTCCACCGCTGCATTAGCCTGTTCAGCCGCTCCATTAGTAGTGGGATGGTACGCAGTGCTAAGTCCCTGCGATGACCCAAGCAAGGTGGTGAATTCTTTCCCAAAATCGTGCCGTAAATTGAACCCCCCGGTCAGATATTATTCGCCAGGGAGCCCCATGGATACGGTATATGTGTGTAAGGAACATGTGAGCCAATTTCTGAGCCGGTCGGCAACTTCCTGCACGGGACGAAATGGGCTTGTTTTGAGAATAAAATCGATTACCGTCCATATTACTGTATGTCCCTTACTCTTTGGATGTTCCACAATGAAATCCATGGCAATATCCTGCCATGGATATTCCGGATCAGCTACTGGCTGTAAACACCCTATTGGCTTTCCCGGACGGATTTTGCACCTAGCACATCATAGAACATGCTTTTACATATCTTTCTACATCCCTTCGTAATGTGGGCCACCAGAACTGGCGTCTGGTTAGGTGTAAGGTTTTGATGAATCCAAAATGTCCCTCCAGTTTTACATCATGACACCTTTGAAGGATTCTAGCCCTTAACACAAGTGGTACATATAATTTTGCTCCGTACCATGCCAACCCGTTTTCTTGAGTGAACAGATTACTATGTTCCCAAAACCAAGGTTCCTGTGGTATTGCTGCCCTCAATTCCGATTCGATATTTCTGGTATCAGGACGGGAACCTACCCTACCCTACCCCCTGCGTATATGGAGGTAATATGGCTTGTACCAATTCCTCCTTCTGACTCTCATATTGGTGCAATCTAGATAACACGTCCGCCAAGAAGTTACGACCCCCAGGGACATATTTAAGCTGAAAATTAAACCGCTTAAAGTATTATGCCCATCTCACGTGTTTCGGTGCTAAACGTTGGGGCGATTGCAAGACTGCCAGATTCTTATGATCCGTCCAAATTTCTATTTCCTGTTTAGCCCCTTCCAAGAGATGTCGCCATGTTACCAAGGCCCATTTAATGGCAAAGGCCTCCTTTTCCCATATCGCCCATCTCCTCTCAGTCTCTGTCAACTTACGCGAGGTATATGCGCAAGGCTGTAAATTACCGATGTTATTTCACTGCAATAATACAGCTCCTACCGCCACATCACTTGCATCTGCTTGTACAATATACTGTCTATCAGGGTCTGGATGCAGTAAAATGGGCTCTTTGGCAAACAAAGACTTTAGGTGTTCAAATGCAAATTGGCTTTCCTTAGTCCATGCCAACGATTGGCCAGGTCGGGGTTTTACGGGGTTTTTCTGCGTCTTTAATAATTCCGTAAGTGGCAGAGCCACCTGTGCGAAATCAGGAACGAACTGCCTGTAAAAGTTTGCGAACCCCAGAAAGCTCTGCAACTGGCGTCTCGTCCTGGGTGCCTGCCACTCAAGTACCGCTTTCACCTTTGCCAGATCCATCTCTATACCTGAGGCCGATATTCTATATCCCAAATAATCGATATGGGTTTTATGAAACTCACATTTTGAGAGTTTTACGAATAATTGGGCCTTGAGGAGCTTGTGCAAGACCTCCCTAACCAACTTTATATGCTCATCCATGGTCCTAGAATATATCAGAATATCATCAAGGTACACCAATACCCCACGATATAAATGTTCATGCAATACCTCGTTAATGATTTGCATGAATACTGCAGGAGCTCCCTTTAATCCAAATGGCATGACAGTGAATTGGAAGCTCCCTAAAGGACAATTAAACGCAGTCTTCCATTCGTCTCCTGGTTTTATGCAGATGCGGTAGTATGCCTCCCTAAGATCGAGTTTGGTGAAAACCTTCCCCTGGGACAAATGGGTTAACATGTCTTTCAACAGGGGTAAGGGATACATATTTTCAGTACATACCGGATTCAATCCTCTAAAGTCCACACAAAGCCTTAATCCACCATCTTTCTTTCCCTGGAATATTACAGGAGCCGCAATCCGAGATCGGGCTGGCTGTATAAAGCCGCGCGCCAAGTTCTTATCAATGTAGCTCCTTAGCTCCTCCAATTCCCTGGGGGACATTGGATACATCCGGGGCTTTGGCAATTTTGCCCCCGGCACGATATCTATTGCGCAATCTGTAGGACGATGTGGCGGCAACACATCACATTCCTTCTCACTAAACACATTCCGTAGATCCTCATACTCTACCGGGAACAGATGTTTCCCTTCATTGGCTTCCACTGCCACTTTGATCCTCTCCTTACCAGGCAGTTTAGACTGTGGCGTTTGCATACACAGTTTCTCATGGCTATTCCCGGAGGCCGGGGACCAATAGCCAATCTTATGCGGCGACATCCACCCGCCCACCATATGACCGGTTGCCATTTATCAAGCCAGGCCAATCCTAAAATTACTTCTTCGGTCATTGATGGAATTACAATAAAATGTACTAATTCCCAATGATCTCTCATCTCTAACCGTACAAGTTCAGTCACTTGAGTCACCGGTGCCCCACCCAACAGGGATCCATCCACCTGTTTGAAATTGATCGGCCGGGATAAATCTTTCAACCGGAGCCCAAACGCATGCGCAATTTTCCGACTCATTAGACACCTTGTGCAACCCGAATCTATCAACGCCTTGCATTCCATGCGTTGGCCGTTTTTTGCAATTCCCCAGGAAGATTGGTATGGCGAATGGTACCACTGGGCTACTCACCATGGGATCCTCTTCTGGATCTTCCCGATCGTACTTGTCAGGTATCACCTCTGGGGTTGAAACCGCCACTCCTGGGGAAGGTCCGTAGGGTGTGCTGTCTTCATTTTGCCGCAAGGCTCTCATTTGATCTGTACCCCGGAATGGCGTGACATCCTGCCTTCTCGCCGCCGGCACAGACTGTCCTGCAGACACCCCCTTTCCTGGAGACAGTGGACACTGGGCCACCCTATGACCCGGTTTATTGCATCGGAAACATCAGAATATCCCCCTTGGCGCCACCGGTGTAACTGCTTGTACCGGAGCCCCCACAGTCTTCGGTTTACTGGCTGGTTGCTGTGTGGGTGCGGGGAGAGGGGAGGATGCACCTGGACTGATCTCCTGTAACCCAGCATAAAGTTCAGTAACTGCCCTATACCAATCGTGTAAACGAGCCGGAACCCCCCTCACCAGACAGGCCTGTCGTAGCTCCAAATCTAGCCCATGTCGGAAGTGATGCACTAGCAACTTCTCAGGCCATGATCTTAATCGGCCTGCCACACGCTGGAATTCCCTTATGAACTCGCGTACTGGTCTGCCCGCCTGCTTTAAGCGTACAATTTCTGCCTCTGCTCTTTGAACCCTGGTAGGGTCCTCAAACCGTACCCTCAGGGCCTCTAGGAAAGAGCCTATATCTGCCAGCTCGCTGGTGTGATCCCCAAACAAATCTGCCGCCCAAGTAGCTGCCTCACCCTGCAAATTGGCAGTCACTGCTACCACTATGGCCCACTGTGAAGTGTAATGAGCCGCAAAGCAATCTAAATGATTCAAAACATGGCCTAGGAACATGGCCAATTTATCGGGATCGCCATCAAATGTAATCCCAAGAGGATTACCCCGCCTAGCCCACACCCACGCTAACACCCATGCACCGCCACCCTCTTCCGGACCGCCCCAAATACCCATATATGGTCACCCATCCTGATCATGCTAGCCTTCAGCTGCCGCCTCCCGATGCTTCCCGACGCTTCGACGGCTTCCCGATGCTTCGGCAGCTTGTATTGCTTCAATTACTGACAACAGCTTCATCTTGGCGTCCGCGCATGGGCACTGGGCAGTTTTAGCCCTTCCGACCATCTGCACATGCGTTGTAGTATGCTGGCCATCGTCTGCGCATGTGCAGAGCCAACAATGCCAGCTGGTCGTCGGAGCACCTTCCGCGCATGCCCACCAGTCAGCTGGATGTCGGGCCGTCGGGACGCGCGCCTGGAGAGTCGAGGCACCTTCGGAACAGGTAACCGGGGCAGCCTCTGCTACGGCCCGACACAGGTAATCCTATACCATTCCAGACAAGTGGTTGTCCAGTCTCTTCTTAAAAGCTTCCAATGATGGAGCACCCACAACTTCTGAAGGCAAGTCGTTCCACTGATTGATTGTCCTCACAGTTAGGAAGTTTCTCCTTAGTTCTAGGTTGGTTCTCTCCTTGCTTAGTTTCCATCCATTGCTTCTTATTCTGCCTTCAGGCACTTTGGAGAATAGCTTGACCCCCTCTTCTTCTTTATGGCAGCCCCTCAAATATTGGAATGCTGCTATCGACATGATAGTCCTTCTTTTCTCTAGACTGTTGTTGTTGTTATTAGTTGCGAAGTTGTGTCCGACTCATCGCGACCCCATGGACAACATTCCTCCAGGCCTTCCTGTCCTCTACCATCTTCTGGAGTCCATTTCAGCTTACCCCTCCTGCTTCAGTGACTCCATCCAGCCACCTCATTATCTGTCGTCCCATTCTTCTCTTGCCCTCCATCTTTCCCAGCATCAGGCTCTTCTCCAGTGAGTCCTTCCTTCTCATTAGGTGGCCAAAGCACTTGAGTTTCAGCGTCAGGATCTGGCGTTCTTCTTCTTCTTCTTCTTCTTCTTCTTCTTCTTCTTCTTCTTCTTCTTCTTCTTCTTCTTCTTCTTCTTCTTCTTCTTCTTCTTCTTCTTCTTCTTCTTCTTCTTCTTCTTCTTCTTCTTCTTCTTCTTCTTCTTCTTCTTCTTCTTCTCCTCCTCCTCCTTCTCCTCCTGCTGCAAACCCCACTCCCTTCTAACGCTGATGATATCACCTAGTCAAGTAATGAAACATCTGCAAGGAAACAACCAGCTCAGAGAGCACCAAGGACCCCAGATTTCAACTCCAAGAGCTACAAATATTCTCTTTTATTGATACTCCTGAATAGATACAGATTTCCCGAACATGAAAAGCATCACATTGTGTCTCTGTAGGACTAATTTCACTCTACGGTGAAAATCTTCAAGGACAACCCTGGAACAGATTCCCCCCCTCCCAATTCAAACTACCATATGGGCTGTTTAGGGAGGAGCAGGTGTACTGTGTGAACGGCCACAAATGACAGCACTAAATTCATCCCTACAAAGATGGAAAATGACAAGGTTGCGGGTGTGATCCACGTGCCAGATCAATAGTTCGCATCATTGCTGCTCTGTTAAGTATTGATTACAGGGTGAGATGCACCCAAGTAGTAAAAAAATATTAGCTGTGATAAACTGGACAATGACAGCTCGCCCTGTGAGCAGGTTTTGAGCCTCTCTCTCTCTCTCTCTCTCTCTTAGCAAAACAGACATCATCTTTCAAACAAGCTGCGTATTTGTTTCGGTGACACCGACCAATTATTATTGACGAATCAACAAACCACAAAACAGCCAGAAATGTTGAGTTGTAGAGAACATTTCAATCAACGAAGCAAGTGAGAGAGCGATTCTGCTGGCTCCACCTACGGATAAATAAAAGCAGATCGATTGGAAGGGTAAATATTGTCCAGGGGCATTGAAAAAAAGAGGGTTCAAGTGAAGATAGACATTTCGCAAACGCCAGAAGAAGGTGGTGCATGTCATCTAGCTTTATTTTGCACTGTTTTAATTGTCGGTGGAGATTCTCCGTCATCCAGGTCATGGTTGTCCCAAAGGTGCTACTTCTGGAGGCAACTGGACTTTCTTGTTTTTCTCTGAAGACGTTTCGCTTCTCATCCAGGAAGCTTCTTCAGCTCTGACTGGAGGATGGAGGAACGGAAGGATTTATACTCCTTGCAGACAGCTGGTCATTTGCCTTCTTTTAGAGCAGACATGTCAAACACAAGGGATGCGGCCTGCGACGTGGGTTCATGTGGCCCGCAAAGCCATCCTGGAAACAGTGAGGGAACGGCCCCCGATGCCTTGGCCCTGGCCCAGGCCAGCCGGGAGCCAATATACAATTTTGTGGTGGCCTTCTATGCTGAAACGCATTCAGTCTTAGCTCCATAAGACCCCCCCTTGCATGGCCTGAGAGGAACAGTGAGGCTCCTCCAGTGGACCATGCCTTGGCGCTTGCCCTGGTCCCACCCCCTTCTGCCAGAGACCCTCAGATCTGTCCCACTGGCCACACCCACCCAGTAGGTCACACCCACTCCATCCACACCCACCCAGTAGGCCGCACCCACCCTGACCCCACCCACCTGGCCCCCTGAGGGCAACCGCAATGCTGATGTGGCTCTCAATGAAATTGAGTTTGACACCCCTGTTTTAGAGCATCGTTGAGGCCACTTGGAGGTTTATCTCTGTCCTCAAGGTCACCTGAGTGGTGCAAATAGGTGTGGAGCCTTCTTGGAACTGTTGAAAGGACAGTGTTGTCAACTGGAGATAGATGGTGATGAACAGCCCTTCCTCAACAGGGATACGACACCATCTATCTCCAGTCTACAACAGAGTCCTTTCAGCACTTCCAAGAAGGCCCCACGCCCCTTTCCACCAACTTCACCATTCAAAGTAAATCTCAAAAGAGCACGACAAGACATTCTGCAGAACTTTTTAAGTCCCCCGAGGACAAGGAGAAGGGAAGAAGCTTCCGAGATGGCAAAGCCGTTTTGGCAGAACGTTACTTCTGATACTGGAGGTAATAGAAAACCATCAAGCCTTGTCACCATCCGAAGTCTTCCTCTCCATTAATTTACCTAATTATCCTTTAAAGCACGCAAGCTGGTGGCCATTGTTACATTTCTGCGGTGCAGAATCCTGTGGGAGGCTTCTGTGAAGAATTATGTCCCTCTGATATGTCTTGAATCCATTGGATGAGTCCCTGGATCGTGATAAGGTAAGAACAACCAAGCTAAATCAGAAACAAAAGTCTTCTCTTCTCTTATTTATTTATTTACAAATATTTATATGCCGCCCAATCCCAAAGGACTCAGGGCGGCGTACAAAGTTAAAAACAGTCGTAAAACAATAAAATAATCCAGTCATACCGCGAGTCCGATCATATCCCGGCCCCCCAGGGACATCAGCCCCAGGCCTGCCGGAACAGGAGAGTCTTAACGGCTTTCTTAAAGGCCGGCAGGGTGGGAGTAGTTCGAACCTCGGGGGGAAGTTGATTCCACCAGGTCGGAGCCACCACAGAAAAGGCCCTTCCCCGAGGGCCCACCAGCCGACATTGTCTGGCCGACGGGACCTGAAGGAGGCCCAATCTATGGGACCTCACCCGTCTCTGGGAGCTGTGCGGCAGAATGCGGTCCTGTAAGTAACCTGGCCCTATGCCATGAAGGGCTTTGAAGGTGATAACCAACACCTTGAATTGCGTCCGGAGACCCACAGGAAGCCAGTGCAGCTCGCGGAGGATAGGTGACACGTGGGCGTACCTTGGCGCGCCCACAATCGCTCTCGCGGCTGCGTTCTGAACCAACTGCAGCCTCCGAACGCCCTTCAAGGGTAGCCCCATGTAGAGTGCGTTACAGTAATCCAGTCTTGAGGTGACAAGGGCATGAGTGACTGTGAGTAAAGCCTCCCGGTCCAAATAAGGCCGCAACTGGTGCACTAGGCGAACCTGTGCAAAGGTCCCCCTGGCCACAGCCGATAGATGTTGTTCCAAATTTAGCTGTGAGTCCAGGAGGACACCCAAGTTGCGTGCCTGCACTGAGGGAGGTAAATTTGCCCCCCCCAGGACTAAAGATGGACCATCCAGTTGGCCTTTGAGAGTCAAGACCCAGAGCCACTCTGTCTTGTCAGGGCTGAGTCTAAGCCTGTTCACCCCCATCCAGACCCTCACATCTTCCAGGCACCGGCACATCACGTCTTCTCCTCCTCTCCTCTCCTCTCCTCTCCTTTCCTCTCTTCTCTCCTCTTCTCTTCTCTTCTCTTCTCTCCTCTCCTCTCCTCCTTTCTCTCTTCTCTTCTCTTCTCTTCTCTTCTCTCCTCTCCTCTCCCCTCTCCTCTCTCTTCTCTTCTCTCCTCTCCTCTCCTCTCCTCTCCCCTCCCCTCCCCTCCCCTCTCCTCTCCTCTCCTCTTCTCTTCTCTCCTCTCCTCTCCTCCTTCCTCTCCTCTCCTCTCCTCTCCTCTCCTCTCCCCTCCCCTCCCCTCTCCTCTCCTCTCCTCTCCTCTCCTCTCCTCTTCTCTCCTCTCCTCCTTCCTCTCCTCTCCTCTCCTCTCTTCTCTTCCCTTCTCTTCTCTTCTCTTCTCTCCTCTCCTCTCCTCTCCTCTCGTCTCTTCTCTTCTCTCCCCTTTTGTACCTAAGATGAGACTAGAACTCCCAGTCTCCTGGTGATTGGCCCAAAGTCACCAGCTGGCTTTTGTGCCTATGGCAGGACTAGAACTCCCAGTCTCCTGATGATTGGCCCAAAGACACCAGCTAGCTTTTGTGCCTAAGGTGAGACTAGAACTCACTATCTCCTGGTGATTTGCCCAAAGTCACCCAGCCAGCTTTCCTGCCTATAGCAGGACTAGAACTCCCAGTCTCCTGGTGATTGGTGCAAAGACACCAGTGGCTTTTGTGCCTAAGGCGGGACTAGAACTCCCAGTTTCCTGGTGATTTGCCCAAAGTCACCCAGCCATCTTTCCTGCCTATGGCAGGACTAGAACTCCCAGTCTCCCAGTTTCTAGCACCTTTTAAACTTTTCTTAGGCACCAAAATCTAGTGGTTGCAACCACACATAAATCTGATTAAAAAATTGTTAGTCAAAGATAAAGGAGATATAAAGGAGACCTTGACGGAACCTTGGAAATGATGTGCAATACATATGAAAGCAACTGGACATATTCTCAAGGAATATTGCCGTTTTGTTATTAAATCGAAGAAAAGACAGCTCTGCTAACGTGACTTGAAGAGGGTATCGTCCCGAGAAGCACATTATAATCAACGGTTGTGCTCCAAAACTTAATAAAATTACCAATCAGAACATCACCAGCGAAATTAACGAGCCAAAATATTATAGTCAGGCAGAAGTCAGTGAATTTTGAAGGTCGTCTGGAGCTGTAAAAAAGCCATTTTAATATTTTTTTTTAATGCCTTGAAAAAATAGGAAGGCCAAAAAGGACATTTGGTGATTGTCCGTGGGTTAGGAAGGACACTTTAGACTGAAATTAATGTCTTACGAACACGGCAAAATACTGACTTCCAAAATGCCATCATGGAGGTTATGGGTATTTTAAGCAAGGTCAGGAATACTGGGGGTTGGGATCTGAGTCCTTTGGAAGTCACTAGGAGGCAGGGGCTGTGGGACACAATCTCTGGTGGAATTCAGCCGGTTCGCACCACTTTGGCAGAACCGGTAGCTAATTTATTGTTGCCCAGGCCCAGAACGGACTTCCTGAAGCAGCATCTACACAGAGAACTGGTTGTTCACATATTTGAATCCCACCACTGGATGGATAGATAGATAGATAGATAGATAGATAGATAGATAGATAGATAGATAGATAGATAGATAGATGGATATCCATCTATCTACATAAATGCATGATAGATGCATGATAGATGTATGGATAAATAGATAGATGATAGATAGATGCATGATAGAAAGATAGAGATAGATGATAGATGTATGATAGATAGATGATAGATAGATGCATGATAGATAGATAGATAGATAGATAGATAGATGATAGATAGATGCATGATAGATAGATAGATAGATAGATAGATAGATAGATAGATAGAAGATAGATAAGAGATAGATAGATAGATAAATAGGTAGGTAGGTAGGTAGGTAGATAGATGGATATCCATCTATCTACATAAATGCATGATAGATGCATGATAGATATATGGATAAATAGATAGATGATAGATAGATGCATGATAGAAAGATAGATAGAGATAGATGATAGATGCATGATAGATAGATGATAGATAGATGCATGATAGATAGATGATAGATAGATGCATGATAGATAGATGATAGATAGATGCATGATAGATAGATATAGATGCATGATAGATAAATAGATGCATGATAGATAAATAGATGCATGATAGATAGATAGATAGATAGATAGATAGATAGATAGATAGATAGATAGATATCCATCTATCTACATAAATGCATGATAGATGCATGATAGATGTATGGATAAATAGATAGATGATAGATGCATGATAGAAAGATAGAGATAGATGATAGATGCATGATAGATGATAGATGCATGATAGATAGATAGATAGATAGATAGATAGATAGATAGATAGATAGATAGATAGGTAGGTAGGTAGATAGGTAGGTAGGTAGGTAGATGCATGATAGATAAATAGATGCATGATAGATAGATAGATAGATAGATAGATAGATAGATAGATAGATAGATAGATAGATAGATAGATAGATACAGTGGTGGGATTCAGCCGGTTTGCACCACTTCGGCAGAACCAGTAGCTAATTTTTTGTTGCCCAGGCCCAGAATGGACTTCTGAGATCCATGCAGAGAACCGGTTGTTCATGTATTTGAATTCCACCACTGTCTACATCTATAAGGCAACAGCCTTCCTTTTCCTCTCTATTTTCCTCTGAAATGCTTCTTCTGGAGTCCAGATGCTCCAGGCTCAGGCTGAAAGGAAGCACATCTCCTTCAAATCATGAATGGAGCATCTTAGGGATTGACCCTGGATAGAGAACCTACTTAATGGATGGCCTGTCTCTGTACTACCAAGAGACTCCATCATAAAGGACTTCATTTGTTCTAAAAAGCTGATGCTCGCTTGAAGAATGAAATCAGAGATGGTTCTCCACCTCACTCAGAAGGTCCTCTAGAGCAGATAAGGAGAATTTATGGCTTCTTTAAGCCATAATGAAAATCAATAGGAGTGTGTGTGTGTGTGTGTGTGTGTGTGTGTGTGTGTGTGTGATTTTCTTCAGAGGGAAGCGAAGCAAGGGAGAAAGAGCGTTTGGGGACATTAAATTACTTCAAGGAGATCTTGTTGACCTTGTTTTAAGTCAGGATGACACTCATGTAGTGTACACACTTCTTGCAGGATCTCCACCCTTTTATTCCAACAGAGAAGAAATGGAGGTGAAAAGAACGAAGGAGCAAAGTGTAATTAGTAGAATCTCAGAAATTGTATTTATACTTGGTGTACTTCAGTGATGTCAATCGCTAGGAGAAACATTTCCATAGACCTGAAAAAGCCCAGAAAAAAGTACTACAGAATAACAACATAATAGAGTTGGAAAGGACCTTGGAGGTCGTCTAGTCCTACCCCCTGCTCAGGCAGTACACCCTATACCGTGTCCAGTCTCTTCTTACAAACTTCCAGCGTTGGAGCATTCACACAACTTCTGGAGATAAATCGTTCCACTGACTAATTGTTCTGACTGTCAGGAAATTTCTGCTTAGTGTTCCAGGTTGCTTCTCTCCTTGATTAGTTTCCATCCATTGCTTCTTCTCCTGCCTTCAGGCGCTTTGGAGAATGGCTTGACTCCCTCTTCTTTGTGGGCAGCCCCTGAGATAGTGGAACACTCCTATCCTGTCCCCCCTCGTCCTTCTTGTCATTAAATGAGACATACCCAATTCCTGAAACTGTTCTTCGTATGTTTTATCCTCCAGTCCCCTGAACATCTTTGTTGCTCTGTACTGTGAGGTAAAAATATTTACTGACTGACTTAATTTATATGCTGTCCATTCCCGAATGCTCAAGGGACTATTTTCCAAAGTAGCCTCTGGCAGATACATTTGACCAGAGTGCCAGGTTTGAAAACATTTGTACCATCCCACAGGAGATTCTATTTCAGGGTTGAAGCTTCAGAATCACCAAGGCTTCTGAGCTCTTCCACCAGAAGATGACAGAAACTCCTCATGGGTTCAAAAGAGGTTATGGATGCTCTTTTAGCAACTGGAAGATCGGTACAAAATTCTTAACTTTCTCCCAAATCTGATCCAGGAGGGCTGAGGTTTCAACAGAGAAAGAGACATGCCTTCAAGAAATATACATAAAAAAGGAGAGATTCAAGAGCACCAACAAAGATTGTTATTTCAACATAGGCACTTCTGGGAATAGAATAGAATAGAATAGAATAGAATAGAATAGAATAGAATAGAATAGAATAGAATAGAATAGAATAGAATAGAATAGAGTAGAGTAGAGTAGAGTAGAGTAGAGTAGAGCAGAGCAGAGCAGAGCAGAGCAGAGCAGAGCAGAGCAGAGCAGAGCAGAGTAGAGTAGAGTAGAGTACAGTAGAGTAGAGAAGAGAAGAGTAGAGTAGAGTAGAGTAGAGTAGAGTAGAGTAGAGTAGAGTAGAGTAGAGTACAGTAGAGTAGAGAAGAGAAGAGTAGAGTAGAGTAGAGTAGAGTAGAGTAGAGCAGACCAGAGCAGAGCAGAGCAGAGCAGAGTAGAGTAGAGTAGAGTACAGTAGAGTAGAGAAGAGAAGAGTAGAGTAGAGTAGAGTAAAGTAGAGTAGAGAAGAATAGAGAAGAGTAGAGTAGAGTAGAACAGAACAGAATAGAACAGAACAGAACAGAACCTATACCATCTCAGATAAGTAACTGTCTAGTCCAGTGATGGCAAACCTTTTATAGACCGAGTGCCCAAACTGCAACCCAAAACCCACTTATGCATTGTCGAGTGCCGGGTGGGCGTGGCCCATTGGGTGGGCGTGGCTGCGGTGGTAACGGCAGACTGGGTGGGACTAAAAAGTTCAATCAATCAATTCCAACTTTGCGAGATCTTTTTTTCCCGCGAGAAGTTGAAATTGACTGAACTTTTTTTGCACACAGCGGTGGAGGCCTAAAGCGAAAAGGTTTTATAAAACCCAGCTGAAGGCCTAGCACTGGGGCGAGGGCGCACATGCCCACAGAGAGAACCTGCCTCCAGAAATTGTGGGCACTCCATTGCTGGAGGTTTTTAAGAAGAGACTGGACAGTCACTTGTCTGAGATGGTATAGGTTCTCCTGCTTGAGCAGGGGGCTGGACTAGAAGATCTCCAAGGCCCCTTCCAGCTCCTATTCTATTCTATTCTATTCTATTCTATTCTATTCTATTCTATTCTATTCTATTCTATTCTATTCTATTCTATTCTATTCTATTCTATTCTATTCTATTCTATTCTAAATTGGTTATTCTGTTTTGAAAAAGTTGGCACTCTTTCTGGTTCCTCATAATTCACCCCTCCCTAAAAACAATCTGTCTGCCTTTGAGAATTGGTCTGCCGTGGCTCCTCGTCCCGTTCCATTAAGAAAAAAAAAAGCTACAGTTATAAAACTTCAGCAAAGGGCCCTCCATTTCTTCTTGAACCTTGGTGCTCTGCCATAGCCCCTGAATTAGTCAATAGTATCATACTGACGCATAAGCATATTTATTAAAAATAGCTCTGGGCATCTCCCAAACATCAAGCTGATTTTCTAATTGGTTTGCAGCTGTTAGACTGTCATGCAAATTATTTTCCACTGTGATGCTAAAATCCAGCTCTATCAGCAACAGAGAACAACAGGAGCCCCGTGCTAGAGGTCAGGTCCTGGACACTCTTGCCTCTGATAGGAAAATCACAAGGGATCCTTTGAGCTGACTCCTAAAAACAAACCGTTGCAGGGGTCGATCGCTACAGTTGGGATCCTTTTAACCCAGCAGGTGACAAGTGCTCCAATGCAAAATTGGTGCGAGCTAGTTTGCCACTAAAGGTACTTTTGATTAACTCTGCCCAACAAGGCAGCAGCAATGGATCTTCACTTCGGCCCTAGAGAAATAGAATAGAATAGAACAGAATAGAAAACATAGAACAGAACAGAAGAATAGAATAGAATAGAAAAAGGAATAGAATAGAATAGAATAGAAAAAGGAATAGAATAGAATAGAAAAAGGAATAGAATAGAATAGAATAGAAAAAGGAATAGAATAGAATAGAATAGAAAAAGGAATAGAATAGAATAGAAAAAGGAATAGAATAGAATAGAATAGAAAAAGGAATAGAATAGAATAGAATAGAATAGAAAAAGGAATAGAATAGAATAGAAAAAGGAATAGAATAGAATAGAATAGAAAAAGGAATAGAATAGAATAGAAAAAGGAATAGAATAGAATAGAATAGAAAAAGAATAGAATAGAATAGAATAGAATAACAAAGAATAACAAAGAATAACAAAGAACAGCAATAATAATAATAATAATAATAATAATAAAGTTGGAAGGGACCTTGGAGGTCATCTAGTCTAACCCCCTGCTCAGGCAGGAAACCCTACACCATTTCAGACAAATGGTTGTCCAGTCTCTTCTTAAAAACTTCCAGTGTTGGAGCATTCACAGCTTCTGGAGGCAGGTTGTTCCACGGGTTAATTGTTCTCACTGTCAGGAAGTTTCTCCTTAGTTCTAGGTTGCTTCTCTCCTTGATGAGTTTCCATCATAATTCCATCAAAACAAGCAGTATTCCAATATCTCAGGGGCTGCCATAAAGAAGAGGGAATTAAGCTATTTTCCAAAGCCCCTGAAGGCAGGACAAGAAGCAACGGATGGAAACTAATCAAGGAGAGAAGCAACCTAGAACTAAGGAGAAACTTCCTGACAGTGAGAACAATTAATCAGTGGAACAGCTTGCCTCCAGAAGCAGTAAATGCTCCAACACTAGAAGTTTTTAAAAAGAGACTGGACAGCCATTTGTCCGAAATGGTGTAGGGTTTCCTGCCCGTGCAGGGGATTGGACTAGATGACCTCCAAGGTCCCTTCCAACTTTACTACTATTGTTATTATTATTATTATCCATTGCTTCTTGTCCTGCCTTCTGGTGCTTTGGAGAATAGCTTGATTCCCTCTTCTTTGGGGCAGCCCCTGAGATACTGGAAGACTGCTATCATGTCCCCCCTCGTTCTTCTCTTCTTTAAACTAGACATCCCCAATTCCAGCAGCCGTTCCTTATATGTTTTAGCCTCCAGTCCCTTAATCATCTTTGTTGCTCTTCTCTGCACTCTTTCTAGAGTCTCAACATCTTTTTTACATCGTGGTGACCAAAACTGGATGCAGTATTCCAAGAATAGAATAGACTAGACTAGACTAGAATAGAATAGAATAGAATAGAATAGAATAGAATAGAATAGAATAGAATAGAATAGAATAGAATAGAATAGAATAGAATAGAATAGAACTGGAAGGGACCTTGGAGGTCTTCTAGTCCAGCCCCCTGCTCAAGCAGGAGAACCTATATCATCTCAGACAGGTGACTGTCTAGCCTCTTCTTAAAAATGTCCAGTGATGGAGCATCCACAATTTCTGAAGGCAACATCTTTCTTCTTTTTGTGGAAGTCACCCAGTGGTGGGATTCAAATAGGTGAACAACCAGTTCTCTGTATGGATGCCGCTTCCGGAAGTCCATTCTGGGCCTGGGCAACAAAAAATTAGCTACCAGTTCTGCCGAAGTGGTGCGAACTGGCTGAATCCCACCACCGAAGTCACCTAATTCTCGTATCACCAAAGCACCAGAGGGAAGGACAAGAAACAAAGCTTGGAAATTGATCAAAGAGAGAGGAATTAAGGAAAAACTTCCCGACAGTGAGGACAATTAACCAGTGGAACAGCTTGCCACCCGAAATCGTGGGCGCTCCATCACTGGAGATTTTTAAGAAAAGACTAGACAGTCACCTGTCTGAGATGGTATAGGTTCTCCTGCTTGAGCAGGGGCTGGACTAGAAGACCTCCAAGGTCCCTTCCAGCTCTATTCTATTCTATTTGTGTTTGTTCAGGTTCTTTGGTAACTCAAACAGGGACAATAATTGTCCGATGTTGGTGAATGCCAGCATCTCACCAGCATGGAAGTTGCTTTTTCTTGACACTTTTCTTCCCAGCCATAGGAAAGCTTTATACTGGATAGAATTTGTAATTAAAGATACATTACAGCAAGGGTCCCCAACCCCAGGTCTATGGACAGGTACTGGGCCATGGCATGCCAGCAACCGGTCCGCACAAACAAGTAAAGCCCCATCCGTGGGATATAGGCAGCACACAAAGCCACACACCCTCTGGTCTGTGGAAAACCCCCTCTCCGTGGAACTGTTCCCTGGTGCCCAAAAGTGTTACAGGGCCAGTCTGATGTTCCAGACCCGTCTCTAATCATTAAGCCTTGACTAAGTTGATTCTTTTACGTCTCAAGACCAAACCTGTCCACTTTTGGGCATCGCCATCTACGAAGGAACCCGCATCCTTCTCAGAATCAGATTGACCGGCTGTGAAGACTATTTAGGTATATGACTAACTCAGATCCCTTCTAATCCTTTCTAATGCCTTGGTAAGGCCACACTTGGAATCCTGCATCCAGTTTTGGTCACCATGATGTAAAAAAGATGTTGAGACTCTAGAAAGAGTACAGAGAAGAGCAACAAAGATGATCAGGGGACTGGAGGCTAAAACATATAAGGAACGGCTGCTGGAATTGGGTATGTCTAGTTTAATGAAGAGAAGGACGAGGGGGGACATGATAGCAGCCTTCCAGGATCTCAGGGTCTGCCCCAAAGAAGAGGGAGTCAAGCTACTCTCCAAATCGCCTGAAGGCAGGACAAGAAGCAACAGATGGAAACTAATCAAGGAGAGAAGCAACCTAGAACTAAGGAGAAATTTCTGACTGTTAGAACAATTAACCAGTGGAACCACCTGCCTCCAGAAGCGGTGAATGCTCCAACACTGGAGGTTTTTAAGAAGAGACTGGACAGCTATTTGTCTGAAATGGTATAGGGTTTCCTGGCTGAGCAGGGGCTTGGAGTAGATGACCTCCAAGGCTCCTTCCAACTTTATTATTATTATTATTAGTAGTAGTAGTAGTATTATTAGTATTATTATTATTGTCGTTGTTGTTGTTGTTATTATTATTATTATTTATCCTTGGGGTGGGGTGGGAAGGGGGGTAGTACGTTGTGCGTTATCCAAAGCCCCTGCAGGAAAAGCAAACCCACGTGTGGGGATATCTGTGGGGTGGTGTGCAAATGCCACAAATTAAATCCAGCTTTGATTTTCCATGCTTACTTTTCTGCTCATCCGCATTGCAAAGCTAAGCTGCAATTAATGAGAAGAGGCTGGTGATTTTGCAGCATTAATGCTGGCATGTATAGAGAGAAGATACAACGTGGAGAAAAAGAAAGGGATCTTTAGGCACAGCTCAAATGACTAGGTTGAAGATAATAATAATAATAATAATAATAATAGATGATAATGATGATGATAGCTGGAAGGGACCTTGGAGGTCTTCTAGTCCAACCCCCTGCTCAGTTAGGGTGTAAGTTCAGGTAATCCTTGACTCAGGACCACAATTGAACCCAAAATTTCATGTTGCTAAGTGAGACATTCGTTATGTGTGTTCTGCCCCATTTTACGTCCTTTTTTGCCACGTTGATTGCTAAAGGAATCCCTGCAGTCGTTAAGTTAGTGACACGGTTGTTAAGTGAATCTGGCTTCCCCATTGACTTTGCTTGTCAGAAGGTCAAAAAAGAGATCCTATGACACTGCGACCGTCATAAATGTGAGTCAGTTGCCAAGTCTATGAATTTGGAGCGCGTGACCATGGGGAGGCTGCAACGGTCTTCAGCGGGAAAATTGGTCATAAGTCGCTTTTTTCAGTGCCGTTGTAATTTCAAATCAAGTCACTAAATGAACAGTTGTAATTTGAGGACCAGCTGTACTTTTTCAGTCTTCAATGTCAAATCTGAATCTCCCCTTCAATTTTATAGTTCTTCATTTCATCCCAGACAAACAGATATGTCAGGATTTTTTTTAACAAGTTGTTTTGAGCTGTGTCCATTCACCAGGGTTTTCAGATGGGCTGCATCTATACCTTTCTCATTCATTCATTCATTCATTCATTCATTCATTCATTCATTCATTCATTCATTCATACATTAATTCATTCATACATTAGTTCATTCATTCATATATTCATTCATATATTCATTCATATATTCATTCATATATTCATTCATTCATTCATTCATATATTCATTCATTCATTCATTCATATATTCATTCATTCATTCATTCATATATTCATTCATTCATTCATATATTCATTCATTTATTCATATATTCATTCATTCATACATTAATTCATTCATATATTCATTCATTCATTCATTCCATTTCTATTTCTATTGCCGCCCATCTCAATCAATAATTCTAAGCAGCTTACAATTCCAGTCGTTTTATCAACCACCAGTTCAGCCCCATTTCCATATCAATCAAAAAATTAGACAAAATAGATCTCTCTGCCTGCATCTGGCTATTGAGTTTACTTCTCTAGTCATTCCTCCCAAACTATTCCAATTCCAACAACCGTTTGCATTTTAACTCAATACCATATATTATCGAGCATAGATTTTTTAAAAAACAAAAACAAAAAACCGTTCTTCCATCTATTGATTTTTCCCACCCATTGTTCTTTTCACAGTTCAAGTCACACAGTTTTGAAGTTTCGGATTTAATAAGACTCATCCCCTTATAGCAAAAAAACAATTAGGATAACAATATAACACACCTTTGAAGATGAGTGACACTGTCTTTAGATCCACTGACAGTATGCAGAAGAGTTATAAGCTTATGTCATCATATTTTATTACGGTCAATATCGAGGAACATTAAACGCTGGTAAAGATAATAAAGTAAAAGATAATAAACTGGGGCTATAGGAAACCTTGCACACCTTTTTCCTGAGACTGTCCATATTTTGTTACAATCTGGGTAGATTAATAATAATAATAATAATAATAATTTTATTATACGACGATATCTATAATACTATCAAACATCCACATCTGCCTATCCCAGGTCCTGGGTAAGGACTCGATAGGTAGAGAAAATTCCAAATCCAGTCTGAACATCTGGCTGACTGTGCGATGATCAATAATAATAATAATAATAATAATAATAATAATAATAGTAACACCCCAGATTTAACAATTGTCGATAAGAAAGACAAAAAAGTCTGGACAGTGGACATGGCAGTGCCTGGAGAAAGCAGAATAGACAAGAAAGAACTGGAGAAGATAACAAAATACAAAGACCTACAAATAGAAATAGAAAGACAGTGGCAAAAGCAAGCAAGGGTAGTACCAATAGTCATAGGCTCCTTGGGTGCAATCCCAGAACAACTGGAGCACCACTTGAACACCATTGGCATTGACAAATTCGCTATTAGTCAATTGCAAAAGGCGGCCTTACTAGGAACTGCTTCCATCCTGCGACAATATCTGTAATACCATCAAACATTCACATCTGCCTTTCCCATATCCTGGGTAAGGACTCGATAGGTAGACAAAATGCCGAATCCAGTCTGAACATCTGGCTGACTGTGCGATGACGAATAATAATAATAATAATAATAATAATAATAATAATAATAATAATAATAATAATAATAATAATGATAATGATAATAATAAAAGTTGGAAGGGACCTTGGAGGTCATCTAGTCCAACCCCCTAATCAGGCAGGAAACCCTATACCATTTCAGACAAATGGTTGTCCAATCTATTCTTGAAAAATATCCAGTATTGAAGCATTCACAACTTCTGGAGGCAGGTTGTTCCACTGATTAATTGTTCTCACTGTCAGGAAGTTTCTCCTTAGTTCCAGGTTGCTTCTCTCCTTGATGAGTTTCCATCCGTTGCTTCTTGTCCTGCCTTCAGGCGCTTTGGAGAATAGCTTGACTCCCTCTTCTTTGGGGCAGCCCCTGAGAGATTGGAAGGCTGCTATCCTGTCCCCCCTTCTCCTTCTCTTCATTAACATACCCAATTCCAGCAACCGTTCCTTATATGTTTTAGCCTCCACTCCCCTAATCATCTTTGTTGCTCTTCTCTGCACTCTTTCTAGAGTCTCAACATCTTTTTTACATTGTGGTGAACAAAACTGGATGCAGGATTCCAAGTGACTTTACCAAGGCCTTGTAAAGTGGTATCAACATTTCAGGTGATCTTGATTCTATCCCTCTGTTGATGCAGCCCAGCACTGTGTTGGCCTTTTTGGTAGCTGCAGCACACGGCTGGCTCATATTTAATTGATTGTCCACTAGGACTCTGAGGTCCCTCTCACAGTTACTACTATTGATCAAGGAACCACCGTCCTATACCAAACCTGTGCATTTGGTTTCTCTTGCCTAAATGTAGAACCTTACTTTTTTCACAAGTTTCCAACCTTTACTCCTTGTCCTGCCTTCAGGGGCTTTGGAGAATAGCTTGACTCCCTCTTCTTTGGGGCAGCCCCTGAGATATCGGAACGCTGCTATCATATCCCCTCTCGTCCTTCTCTTCATTAAACTAGACATACCCAATTCCAGCAACCGTTCCTTATATGTTTTAGCCTCCAGTCCACTGATCATCTTTGTTGCTCTTCTCTGCACTCTTTCTAGAGTCTCAACATCTTTTTTACATCGTGGTGACCAAAACTGGATGCAGGATTCCAAGTGTGGCCTTACCAAGGCCTTGTAAAGTGGTATTAACACTTCACGTGATCTTGATTCTATCCCTCTGTTAATGCAGCCTAGCACTGTGTTGTCCTTTTTGGCAGCTGCAGCACACTGCTGGCTCATATTTAAGTGATTGTCCACTAGGACTCCAAGATCCCTCTCACAGTTACTACTATTGAGCAAGGTACCCCCTATACTATACCTGTACATTTGGATTTTCTTGCCTAAATGTAGAACCTTGCTTTTTTCACCACTGAATTTCATTTTGTTCGATAGCGCCCAATGTTCAAATCTGTCAAGTGTGTTACTAACTTAAGAACTGCCATGATCCACTTAACAACTGTGGCAAGAAAGGTCATAAAATGGGGCAAAGCTCACTTAACAACTGTTCTGCTTAGCAATGGAAATTTTGAGCTCAGTTCTGGTCATAAGTTGAGGACCACCTGTATCCTTCATTTTCCGGAGGAATTCTTACGGGTGCCACATAACACCAGTACAAAAAAAAAATGTCACATTTGTGGTAACTGTCTTTTTGTGATTGTATGCAAGGTCCCTGGGTGACTTTTAGCCAATATATCAGCCCAGCCTATCTGACGGGGTTTTCTTGTGGAATAAAATATAAAGAGCGAGCATTAAATATACTACTTTGAGCTTTGCTGTGAAATATGAGGTATATATCCAATAAATCACCATTATCTTGTCAAGAGTGGGCTTCCCAACTCATAGCTTACTCCAGCTATGCTTCTCTTTTTAATAATAATATTTCTTTTTCTATTTTTCTTTTTCTTCTTTTTCTATTTTTAATTCTATTCCATTCCATTCCATTCTCTCTTTCTATTTCTATTTCTATTCTATTCTATTCTATTCTATTCTATTCTATTCTATTCTATTCTATTCTATTCTATTCTATTCTATTCTATTCTATTCTATTCTATTCTATTCTATTCTACTTTCCCCCATAGAGGCAAGTCCAAATGTTAAACCTCAGATTTCAAGCTGAGGTCTTTCTCTGTGGCGGTGCTTCTCAACCTTGACAGCTTCAAATTCCGTGGACCTCAACTCCCAGAATTCCCCAGGCAGCACCGGGATTCTGGGAATTGAACTTCATGGATCTTAAAGTTGCCAGGGTTGAGAAATCCTGGCTTGCAATATAAACCCAAATGAAGCAGAAATGGACGTTGTTGACTCAAATAAGGTTACATCGGTAAGGGTTAATCGCATGAAATCATAGCCAGTCTTGTGAGACAAAGGAAATGAACTGGTTCCCGTTCTGGAAACGCCCGTTAAAGATGTTCAAGATACTTGAAGGACTTTTAGCCAACATCTGAGGGCACATTAGATAAATCTGATGATAAAAACTGGCTCTTTATTTTTGTCTGCAAGTGAAGAGGGGATTTCAGTGATCTTGGGGGACAAAGGAAAGACAAAGTGGCACCAACGTTTTGTTTAAGCAGTTGCGTTGAAAGGAAAGAAGGAAGCCTTTAGACTGCTGAAAAGTTTGGATCTTATGGGTTGAGCCTAACAATGACCAGCCTGCTTGTTTTGTGCCCCCAATGAGACCATCTAAGGACAATCAATACACTGCTAATTGTCTTTCCTTTTTTCCTTCTTTCTTTCTTTCCTTTCTGCCTTTCCTCCCTCCCTTCCCTCCCTCCCTCTGTCCCTCCCCTTCCTTCTTTCCTTCCTTCCCTCCTCTCCTTCCTCCTTCCTCGTTCCCTCCCTTCCTTCCTCATTCCCTTCCTTCCTCCCTCCCTTTCTTCCTTCCTCTTTCCCTCCCTCCTCCCTTCCCTCCCTCTCTCCCCCTTCCTTCCTTTCCTCATCTCCTCCCTCCCTCTCTTCCTCATTCTCTCCCTTCCTTTTCTCATTTCTTTCCTCCCTCCCTTCCTCTCTTCCTTCCTTCCTTTCTCCTTCTCCCTCCCTTTCTCCCTTCCCTCCCTCCTTCTCCTTCCTTCCTTCCTTCTCTCTCTCCCTCCCTTCCTCATTCCCTCCCTTCCTTTCCTCATTTCCTTCCTCCCTCCCTCCCTCCCTCCCTCCCTTTCTCCTTCTCCCTCCCTTTCTCCCTTCCCTTCCTCCTTTACCTCCCTTCCTTTTTTCCTTCCTTCCTCCTTCCCTCCCTCCCCTCCCTGCCTTCCTTCCTTCCCTCCCTCATTTCCTTCCTCCCTCCCTCCTCTTCCTTCCTTCCTTCCTTCCTTCCTTCCTTCCTTCCTTCCTTCCTTCCTTCCTTCCTTCCTTCCCTTCCTTCCTTCCTTTCTCCTTATCCCTCCCTCCCCTCCCTCCCTCCCTCCCTCCCTTCCTTCCTTCCTTCCTTCCTTCCTTCCTTCCTTCCTTCCTTCCTTCCTTCCTTCCCTTCCTTCCCTTCCCTTCCCTTCCCTTCCCCTTTCCAAGGCCCTGCTAATCAGATTGAAATATTCCCGGAGAATACACTCGACAACCTCAAAGTCCATTTCACACGGCTAATGACTTCATCAGGAGCAAAACAGTCATCAGTCAAAGCGGTTGCCACGGCAACCCCCCTCGCACAGCTGTTTACCCGCCCCAAAAGCACCGCACAGCTCCTTCGCTATACACCACACACACACACACACGCACGCACACACAAACACACAAACACAGAGGCACGCACACAGGCACACCGACTCGGGCAGATCAGGAGATTCCTGGGTAGTGAAATTGAAATAATTCAATTTCCAACGTCTCTCTTTATGAAGTGATTTTTTTTTCCCCCCTCTTTCCTTTTTTTTTTTTTTTTTTGCCCGTTGTAGGTATTAGCATATCAATGTGACTTTGACAGGCTTCTGGGGCTGCCAGAGATATATATTCATGTCCCCCCTCCACCTCCTTTTGTGGCTAGGGCTGTGTGTGTGTGTGTGTGTGTGTGTGTGTGTGTGTGTGTGTGTGTGTGTGTGTGTGTGTGTGTGTGTGTGTGTGTGTGTGTGAGATGCTTTCGCCCCTTGTGTCAATTAGAGCCACCACCAGCTTCATGGAATAATTTTTTGCTACCCGATTAAGGTCAGGGGAGGGGGGGGGGTCAGGTAATTTAATTGGCGCCATTATATCAAGAAGAGGCTGGACAGGGAACGGGCTGACGGGGTGAGACAATCTTTAATAAAGCATCCCCCCCCCCCGCCACCCGTCCGTGGAGATTGGCAGAACAGCAGGGCCCGTTTGCCTCTTGAAAATTCACAGCCGTACCCTCGCAAGAGAAAATTTTTCTCTTGGAATCCTGCATCCAGTTTTGGTCACCACGATGTAAAAAAGATGTTGAGACTCTAGAAAGAGTGCAGAGAAGAGGAACAAAGATGATTAGGGGACTGGAGGCTAAAACATATAAGGAACAGTTGCTGGAATTGGGGATGTCTAGTTTAATGAAGAGAAGGACGAGGGGGGACAGGATATCTGTTGTGTTCCAATCTCTCAGGGGCTGCCCCAAAGAAGAGGGAGTCAAGCTATTTTCCAAAGCGCCTGAAGGCAGGACAAGAAGCAACGGGTGGAAACTAATCAACGAGAGAAGCAACCTAGAACTAAGGAGAAACTTCCTGACAGTGAGAACAATTAACCAGTGGAACAGCCTGCCTCCAGAAGCAGTAAATGCTCTAACGCTGGAAGTTTTTAAGAAGAGACTGGACAGCCATTTGTCCGAAATGGTGTAGGGTTTCCTGTCTGAGCAGGGGGTTGGACTAGATGACCTCCAAGGTCCCTTCCAACTTTACTACTATTACTATTACTACTATTACTAAAAAACCTAGATGGTGGTGGCCATCTTGGCCCTTCCGGAGACGAACCACCTTCTAAAGTGGGTTTGCTCTCCCAAGAATCTGGAAGTGAAAGTTGCTTTGTCTCCGGATGCTTCTCCAGGAGATGTCTTTGCACTCCGGGCGTCCTTACTGCCCGCTGAGCTTGGTTGCTTTCTTGCAGACCTTTCATTACCCAACTAGGGAACATCCTCAGTGCTAGTAGGGAAGAGGTCCCCAACCTTTTTGGGCACCAGGGACCGGTTCCGTGCAGAGAGTTTTTTTCCCACGGACCGGAGGGTGCGTGGTTTTGTGTGCTGCCTGCATCCCGCGGATGGGACTTCGCTTGTTTGTGTGGACTGGTTGCTGGCATGCCGCGATCCAGTACCGGTCCATGGACCGAGGGTTGGGGACCCCTGGAGTAAGGCATAGGGTTAGCTCCCAATTTACATTCAAATGCCTTGCTTGTCAAATTAGTTGGAATGATCTTGATGGTTCTTTGGTTAGGTAGTTTGCTGTTAGATTCTTCGACAGTTCCTTGATTGGGGTATTGTTTATTGCTTGATGTTGCTCTAATGCAGGGGTCTTCAAATTTGGCCCTTTGATGACTGGTGGACTTCAACTCCCAGAATTCCTCATTCGGCCATTTTGAGGAAACTGCAGGCTTGGATCCAGACAAGAGGTCTTCAAACTTGGCCCTTTGATGACTGGTGGACTTCAACTCCCAGAATTCCTCAGTCGGCCATTTTGATGAAAGTGTGGGCTTGGATCCAGACCAGGGGTCTTCAAACTTGGCCCTGTGTGCCTGGCTGAGGAATTCTGGGAGTTGAAGTCCACAAGCCATAAAAGGGCCAAGTTTGAAGACCCCTGCTCTAATGTTAATCTTGGGTGCTAATCCAAGTTCTGCTCTTTTTATTCCCCTTTCAGCTTGCTGATGGTCTTTTTTGAATGGTATGTAGATGCCATTTATCTCAATGTACCCATTGATGGCTGATTTGTGTGAGTGTCTGGCTTCCAGGAATTCTCTGGCATTTTTGGACTTGGCTTGGTCTAGAATGGACACTGCTTCCCTGTTGAAACTATGGTTAAGTCTGTCCAGGTGTTGAGTAATCAAAGAATTTTCATCCTGTCTTCTGACTGCTAGGTGGTGTTCATGGATGTGTTTTGCTAGTCTTCTACCCGTTTGCCCTATGTAGTGGGTGCTGCAGTCCTTACACTGTATGTTGTAATGGTTTTTAGAATAGAATACAGCTGGAAGGGACCTTGGAGGTCTTCTAGTCCAGCCCCTGCTCAAGCAGGAGAACCTATACTATTTCAGACAAATGGCTGTCCAGTCTCTTCTTAAAAACTTCCAGTCTCTTCTTAAAAACTTGGAGCATTCACAGCTTCTGGAGGCAGGTTGTTCCACTGGTTAATTGTTCTCACTGTCAGGAAGTTTCTCCTTAGTTCTAGGTTGCTTCTCTCCTTGATTAGTTTCCACCTGTTGCTTCTTGTCTTGCCTTCAGGTGCTTTGGAGAATAGCTTGACTCCCTCTTCTTTGGGGTAGCCCCTGAGATATTGGAGCACTGCTATTATGTCCCCCCCCCCCGTCCTTCTCTTCATTAAACTAGACATACCCAATTCCAGCCTCCAGTCCCTGATAATTGTTCTAACTGTCAGGAAATTTCTCCTTAGTTCTAGGTTGCTTCTCTCCTTGATGAGTTTCCATCCGTTGCTTCTTGTCCTGCCTTCAGGGGCTTTGGAGAATAGCTTGACTCCTTCTTCTTTGTGGCAACCCCTGAGATATTATTATGCACTTGAAAGAAACAATGTCATCTGTGTCCTTAATGCAATGAAACAAGATGTGAGTAAACATGATTGTCTATCCCTGATCCCACCACGGACTGGACCCAGAGGAACTGGGAAGCATGTTAAGAAGCAGCCACAGAGGTAAGATGGGATTACCTGTACTGTTGATGTCTTTGGGAATTTCACCCAAAGCTGTGGAAGCTATCGTTTGTTTATTAGATAGCTCACTTCTAATCCCATTTCCTGATTTCCTGATCCGCTCAATTTTTAATGAAATGTTTATTTCAGACTTCTCTTTTAACGGGTGGAAACTAATCAAGGGGAGAAGCAACCTAGAACTATGGAGAAATTTCCTGGCAGTGAGAACAATTAATCAGTGGAACAACCTGCCTCCAGAAGCAGTAAATGCTCCAACACTGGAAATTTTTAAGAAGAGACTGGACAGTCATTTGTCCAAAATGGTGTAGGGTTTCCTGCCTGAGCAGGGGGTTGGACTAGATGACCTCCAAGGTCCCTTCCAACTTCACTACTATTACTATTACTAATTCTTGACAACCTCTCTCTCCACGCAAACCTGCTGTCGTAGGGAATATCTATCGATCATTCAATTCAATCTCCTCCACCTAGAGATTTATAAAGTCAACATTACTAAAAGCAATCCGCGTTGTCCAACTTGATGCTTCGTCCGAGAAGTAGGGATGGTCAGTATTTATTTCCAACTGGGCCCATCTTCAGCCAGGGTTGCTGCCTGCAAGAAACAACAACAACAACATCAAGGGAGCAATTTTGCATGGCTGTTTTTGCAGGAAATAATGATCTGTCCAAGCTAATCAGTGAAAGAAGAAGAGCTAAGCCTGAAAAGACACACAGACAGGTCTTCTGTTCCTCCAGCAGAGGAACCAGCACAATTGGGCTGAAGCTGTTGGTCTGGGGGCAACACGAAGAAGCTGCGCACAATAGGTAGAAGCAAGTTGCCTTGTTGCTTCTATGAAGAGTAGGATATTAAAAGTTAATTAGATTAATTAAGAAGAGCGAGTTTGGTCTAGTGGTTAAGGTCTGGAAGCCAGGAGATGGTGAATTCTAGTTCTGCCTTAGGCATGAAAGCCAACTGGGTGACTTTGGGCCAATCACCAGAGACGCTGAGTTCTAGTCCTGCCTGAGGCATGAAAGCCAACTGGGTGACTTTGGGCCAATCAGCAGGAGACCGTGAGTTCTAGTCCCGCCTTAGGCATGAAAGCCAACTGGGTGACTTTGAGCCAATCAGCAGGAGACGGTGAGTTCTAGTCCCGTCTGAGGCATGAAAGCCAACTGGGTGACTTTGGGCCAATCAGCAGGAGACGGTGAGTTCTAGTCCCGCCTTAGGCACGAAAGCCAACTGGGTGACTTTGGGCCAATCACCAGAGATGGTGAGTTCTAGTCCCGCCTTAGGCATGAAAGCCAATTGGGTGACTTTGGGCCAATCACCAGAGACGGTGAGTTCTAGTCCCGCCTTAGCCATGAAAGCCAACTGGGTGACTTTGGGCCAATCAGCAGGTGACGGTGAGTTCTAGTCCCGCCTTAGGCATGAAAGCCAAATGGGTGACTTTGAGCCAATCACTGTCTCTCAGCTCTCTGTCAAAGGGAAAGAAGATCCCTTTGATCTTCTTTCCTCCCTCCCAGAGTTTGACCTACCTTCCTTCCTTCCTTCCTTCCTTCCTTCCTTCCTTCCTTCCTTCCTTCCTTCCTTCCTTCCTTCTTTCTTTCTTTCTTTCTTTCTTTCTTTCTTTCTTTCCTTTCTTCCTTTCTTCCTTCCACCCACCCATGCATCTTCCCTTCCTTCCCCATTTTTGATCCAGGAGCTCCTCTACCTGAAGCATGAGAACCATCAATAGTGCATTCACCATAAATTCAGTGAAGTAATGAGAGAGCATTTTCTTAGCTGAGTAAGATAACATTCCACTGTTAAGATAATCTACCAGCCTGGTGCTAGACAAAGCATGGAGCGGCTTTGATATTTTTATTTCTTTTCCATCCCAGGAAAAATGTCTTCATTTTCTTTTGAACCATTTGTCTCTCCCTAGGATGTGAGCGCATCGCAAATGAAATGACTAATCTGCTAAGTGGATAAGAGGATTTAGCGCGATACTCGAATAACCGTAGATGGCTCTCTTATATTTTTACTTTTATCATCTGAGATTGGATTTCTGCTTGGCTCGTCCTCACGCCGAAAACTTGAGGATGCTCCCAACCATTTGCGAGAATCAATTAAAGACAATGAGATCCCCACTCAGTGCCTGATTAGTACAGCTGGATCAGAGGTCAGAGAATTGCTTCCATTCAAGGAAGCCATGAACAAATTACCCCATCCAAGCAGATTTGCGGCAAATTGAGTCTTTTTCAAAGCAGCGAATCAAATCGGGTGCCTTCTGTGGACTTCATTATCTTCCAAAGTGCTTCACTGCTTCAAGGGCTTTCCCTATCATTTCTGGTCTTAGGAATATTACTTCTTCCTTTCTTTCTTTCTTCCTTTCTTTCTTTCTTTCTTTCTTTCTTTCTTTCTTTCTTTCTTTCTTTCTTTCTTTCTTTCTTTCTCTCTCTCTCTCTCTCTCTCTCTCTCTCTCTCTTTCTTTCTTTCTTTCTTTCTTTCTTTCTTTCTTTCTTTCTTTCTTTCTTTCTTTCTTTCTACATTTGGCAGAACAAAGCAGCCAAAACAAGGAGCCAGTCATGAGTGGCGGCAGCCAAAAAGGCGAGTACAATCCTTGGTTGTATAAACAGAGGTGTAGAATAAAAATCACATGAAGTATTCGTACCGCTTAATAAAAACTTTAGTAAGGCCCACCCTTGGAATATTGCAGCCAATTTTGGTCACCATGTCACAAAAAAGATGCTGAGACTTTGGAAAACATGCAGAGAAGAACAACCAAGATTGTTTAAAGGCCTGGAGACTAAAACATATGAAGAATAATTGCAGGAATCGGTATGTCCAGTTTAAGGAAGTGACAGGATAGCAGTCTTTCAATATTTGAGGGGCTGCCACAGAGAAGTGGGGGTCAACCTATTTTTTTCCAAAAGCACCAGAGGGACAGGACAAGAAAAAACAGATGGAAACCGACCAAAGAGAGAAGCAATCTGGAATTAAGGAGAAATTTCCTAACAGGGAGGACAATTAGCCAGTGGAACGACTTGCCTCCAGAAGTTGTGGGTGCTGCATCACTGGAGGTCTTTAAGAAGAGAGTGGACAGCCACTTGTCTGAAATGGTATGCTTACGTAGGGGGTTGGACTAGAAGACCTCCAAGGTCCCTTCCATCTCTATTCTGATTGATTGATTGATTGATTGATTAAAATGGTAGAGGGTCTCCTGCTTGAGTAGGGGGTTGGACTAGAAGACCTCAAAAGTCCCTTCTAGCTCTATTCTGATTGATTGATTGATTGATTGATTGATTGATTGATTGATTGATTGATTAAAATGGTATAGGGTCTCCTGCTTGAGTAGGGGGTTGGTCTAGCTAGAAGAAGGGTAGGCAACCTTGGCCCCTTCATGACTTGTGAACTTCAACTCCCAGAATTCCTGAGCCAGCATGAGGGAAACTTTGGCCCCTTCATGACTTGTGGACTTCAACTTCCAGAATTCCTGAGCCGGCATGAGGGAAACTTTGGCCCCTTCACGACTTGTGGACTTCACTCCCAGAATTCCTGAGCCAGCATGAGGGAAACTTTGACCCCTTCATGACTTGTGGACTTCGACTCCCAGAATTCCTGAGCCAGCATGAGGGGAACTTTGACCCCTTCATGACTTGTGGACTTTGACTCCCAGAATTCCTGAGCCAGCATGAGGGAAACTTTGGCCCCTTCATGACTCGTGGACTTCAACTTCCAGAATTCCTGAGCCAGCATGAGGGAAACTTTGGCCCCTTCACGACTTGTGGACTTCACTCCCAAAATTCCTGAGCCAGCATGAGGGAAACTTTGACCCCTTCATGACTTGTGGACTTCGACTCCCAGAATTCCTGAGCCAGCATGAGGGAAACTTTGACCCCTTCATGACTTGTGGACTTCGACTCCCAGAATTCCTGAGCCGGCATGAGGGAAACTTTGGCCCCTTCATGACTCGTGGACTTCAACTCCCAGAATTCCTGAGCCAGCCTGGCTCAGCTTGGAAACTTCTCCCTGTCCCCTCAGCATGGCTGGCTCAGGAATTCTGGGAGTTGAAGTCCACGAGTCATAAAAGAGCCAAGGTTGCCTACCCCTGGTCTAGAAGACCTCCAAGGTCCCTTCCAGCTCTATTCTGATTGATTGATTGATTCACTAGATAACCTACAACCTTGCAAGTTCGTTTTCATATAATACATGCAGAGTGACATGGAAGACATGTGGTGTCCAATAAGCCCTCTCACATAGTTATTGTATTCACGTCGGAAGCACCGAGGCGGTTTTGGCTTGAAAGGATTAACCGGTGACATCACCATTGCCCAGGCGACGCCCAGCTGGGGGGGGCTCCTTTCATGTCTCTATTTATGACTCCGCTGAAGTGATAGCTATTTATTATCTATTGGCGTTTGCACACTTCCCAACCGCTAGGGTAGAGCAGGGTAGAGTAGAAAGAGCACAGAGAAGAGCAACAAAGATGATTAGGGGACTGGAGGCTAAAACATATAAGGAACGGTTGCTAGAATTGGGTATGTCTAGTTTAACGAAGAGAAGAACGAGGGGGGACATGATAGCAGTCTTCCAGTATCTCAGGGGCTGCCATAAAGAAGAGGGAGTCAAGCTGTTCTCCAAAGCGTCTGAAGGCAGGACGAGAAGCAACGGATGGAAACTCATCAAGGAGAGAAACAACCTAGAACTAAGGAGAAACTTCCTGACAGTGAGAACAATTAATCAGTGGAACAGCCTGTCTCCAGAAGCAATAAATGCTCCAACACTGGAAGTTTTTAAGAAGAGACTGGACAGCCATTTGTCTGAAATGGTGTAGGGTTTTCTGCCTGAGCAGGGGGTTGGACTAGATGACCTCCAAGTTCCCTTCCAACTTTAGTACTACTAAAAGGTCAGCAGGAGCTGGGCACGCTGTATGCCATAGGATCCTAAACGGACTTATTGGGCTTGCAAACCTCCCTTGCACGGAAAGAGTTTCAAGTGGTCCATGCTTTAACTGAAGCACAGGTATCTCTGATGTTTTCTTCTGCCTGGGGACCGTTTCAGGGGCTACGGACCGAAAGATGAAATCTTATCTGGGTTTTTTTCCCAGGGGAATTCACGCAATCCGGGAAGATTCTTGTAATACAGGAGGAAGTCAATAAAGCGGCTTGCTTTAGCTGTTTATCAGCGGTTCTTCTTTGTTTGCGCTTGACACACTGACTGGATATACCGTAAAGAGAAGGCTGTGTGCCGCTAGATTGCGGTGGATGCTTTGGTACAAAGTCTTCCCCAGCTGCAGGCTTTTAAGAGTGCGTCTTGCAGAGTACACACCTCTAAAATTAAATTCATTCGGCAATTGAACATTCCTTTGTCATTGACGGATACTAGATCCTGCTTAAGGGCTATCCATGCTTCTCAATTTTTGACCTGGAAACCCTTAGACTTCCATATTTTACATTGCATATCTGTTAATATGTGTGATGTATTTGATATTTTATAGTCTGTGATCACTGACATGTAATAATAATAATAATAATAATAATAATAATAATAATAATAATAATAATAATAATAATAATAATAATAAGTCGGCCTTACTAGGAACTGCTTCCATCCTGCGACGATATCTGTAATACCATCAAACATCCACATCTGCCTATCCCAGGTCCTGGGTAAGGACTCAATAGGTAGACAAAATGCCAAATCCAGTCTGAACATCTTGCTGACTGTGCGATGATCCAATAATAATAATAATAATAATAATAATAATAATAATAATAATAATAATAATAATAATAATAATAATAATAATAATAATTATTATTATTATTCCTTTTAATAAAATGTGTTACAGTAGTCAGAAAAAGTGCTGTCAGATTTTTTTTTCTCATTTTGGTTGGGTCTGGGTCTCCTCCAACAATTGCAGGAAGCTAATTCTTGCAAAAAATGTCAACCCCTTAATAATCTTTCTTCTACAAATCACAGGCAATAGGTAGACAAAATGCCAAATCCAGTCTGAACATCTGGCTGGATAATAATAAAGTTGGAAAGGACCTTGGAGGTCATCTAGTCCAACCCCCTGCTCAGGCAGGAAACCCTATACCATTTCAGACAAATGGCTGTCCAGTCTCTTCTTAAAAACTTCCAGTGTTGGAGCATTCACAGCTTCTAGAGGCAGGTTGTTCCACTAGTTAATTGTTCTCACTGTCAGAAAATTTCTCCTTAGTTCTAGGTTGCTTCTCTATTTGGTTAGTTTCCATCCGTTGCTTCTTCTCCTGCCTTCAGGTGCTTTGGAGAATAGCTTGACTCCCTCTTCTTTGGGGCAGCCCCTGAGATATTGGAACATTGCTATCCTGTCATCCCTCATCCTTCTCTTCGTTAAACGAGACATACTCAATTCCAGCAACCGTTCCTTATATGTTTTAGCTTCCAGACCTCTAATCATCTTTGTTGCTCTTCTCTGTACTCTTTCCAGAGTCTCAGCATCTTTTTTACATCGTGGCGACCAAAACTGGATGCCGTATTCCAAGTGTGGCCTTACCAAAGCATTGTAAAGTGGTATTAACACTTCACACGATCTTGATTCTATCCCTCTGTTAATGCAGCCTAAAACTGTATTGGCATTTTTGGCAACTGCAGCACACGGCTGGCTCATATTTAAGGGATTGTCCACTAGGACTCTGAGATCCCTCTCACAGTTACTACTATTGTGTAGGGTACTCTGAAATAATAATAATAATAATAATAATAATAATAATAATAATAATAATAATAATTGATTGGTTTCTATCCGTTGCTTCTTGTCATAGCTCTTTTCCTCTTGAATACCACTATAGGTAATCCTGGACTTAAAACCATTCTTCTCATGATCATTCGAAATTACAACAGCGCTAAAAAAGTAATTGATGACCCTTTTTTTCACACTTACGACCGTTGCAGCATCCCCAGAGTCACGTGATCGAAATTCAGAGGCTTAGCAACCGCTTCATATTTATGACCACCGCTGTGTCCAGAAGTCACACGATGCGCTTTTCCGACCTTCTGACCAGCAAAGGGGGAAGCCACTTAACAAACCGTTACCGACTTAACAATTGCAGTGATTCACTTAGCAACTGTGGCAAGCACGGTCGTAAAGTGGGGCAAAGCTGGCTTAAAAATGGTCTCACTGAGCAACAGGAATTTGGGGTGCAACTGTGGTTGTAAATCAAGCGCGACCTGTACCAAGAAATCCACAAAGCTTTTTTTAATTTTTTTTTTTCCAGGTTCCAGCACCTGGAGTGATCTTTGCATTTGGCATCTACGGGTAAACTTCAGAAATTGACATTCAACAGGATGTGGACGTCGAGGGGTGGACGAGGTGGGGGATAGTTCAGACTCATTGCTGGCGTGCCTTCCAATGTTGGTTTATTGTGGGGCCAAGTTAGACGGATTCTGAAATACACCTTGGACCTTTGCTCTCCATGTATTAATCATCAGGACTCCCCCCCCCCCAGTGTTTTATCTGTCAAAAAATTCATCCTAAGCTCCCTTAACTGTAACAGGGAAGAGCGTTGAGGGAGAGAAAGAGAGAGGGGAAAAACACCTACTATATATTCACAGCGTATTTTCGAGCTGACTCCAAGCGTTTGGGGTTAGCAAAGATCGTGGAGGAGATGCAGACGGCTGCGGAAGCTTGATCTATTTTCTCTGTATTCATACAGCTGGCATTTCGAGACAGGCAAAGCCCAAGTCTCCATTTCTGCAGATTACATTATTATCGGGGGCCGTACGCAGACTTATAGGGCAAAGAAATCGTCTGGACGTGCCCTGCATGGGGAAGGAGAAAGTAATGTGTGGACTTCAGACTTGGAAAAACAGAGGTCCGAATGCAAAGTGCATATATAATAATAGCAACAGCACCGAGACTTGTATATCGCTTTGCAGCATACTCTGAGCGGTTTACAGTGTCAGCAAATGCCCCCCCCCCAACAATCTGGGTCCTTCTTTTACTGACCTCCAAAGAATGGAAGGCTGAGTCAACCTTCAGCCAGTCAGGATCGAACTGCTGGCAGTGAGCAGTGAGTTATACTGAATTTTAACCCCTGTGCCTCCAGAGCGGGAAGGAGGGAAAGGAAGAGGAAGGAATAATCATAACAATATCACTTAGACTTATATACCATTCCATAGCGCTTTACAGACAGTGGTGGGATTCAAATAGGTGAACAACCGGTTCTCTGCGTGGATGCCGCTTCCGGAAGTCCGTTCTGGGCCTGCGCAAGAAAAAAATAGCTACCGGTTCTGCCGAACTGGTGTAAACTGGCTGAATCCCACCACAAGAAGGAAGGAAGGAAGGAAGGAAGGAAGGAAGGAAGGAAGGAAGGAAGGAAGGAAGGAGAGCATGGATGGAAGGGAGGGGGAAAGGAAGGAAGGAAGGAAGGAAGGAAGGAAGGAAGGAAGGAAGGAAGGAAGGAAGGAAGGAAGGAAGGAAGGAAGGAAGACGGATGGATGAATGGATGGATGGATGTGGGGGAAAGAAGGAAGGAAGAAAAGAAGGAGAGCATGGATGGAAGGGGGGAAAGAAGGAAGGAAGGAAGGAAGGAAGGAAGGAAGGAGAGCATGGATGGAAGGGGGGAAAGAAGGAAGGAAGGAAGGAAGGAAGGAAGGAAGGAAGGAAGGAAGGAAGGGAGAGCATGGATGGGAAGGGAGGGGGAAAAGAAGGAAGGAAGGAAGACGGATGGATGGAAGGGGGAAAAGAAGGAAGGAAGGAAAGAAGCAAGCAAGCAAGCAGTGGTGGGATTCAAATAGGTGAACAACCGGTTCTCTACGTGGATCCCGCTTCCGGAAATCTGTTCTGGGCCTGGGCAAGAAAACATTAGCTACCGGTTCTGCTGAAGTGGTGCGAACCGGCTGGATCCCACCACAGGAAGGAAGGAAGGAAGGAAGGAAGGAAGGAAGGAAGGAAGGAAGGAAGGAAGGAAGGAGAGCATGGATGGAAGGGAGGGGGAAAAGAAGGAAGGAAGGAAGGAAGGGAGGAAGGAAGGAAGGAAGGAAGGAAGGAAGGAAGGAAGGAAGCAAGCAAGCAAGCAAGCAAGCAAGCAAGCAAGCAAGCAAGCAGTGGTGGGATTCAAATATGTGAACAACCGGTTCTCTGCATGGATGCCACTTCCGGAAGTCCATTCTGGGCCTGGGCAACAAAAAATTAGCTACCGGTTCTGCCGAAGTGGTGCGAACCGGCTGAATCCCACCACTGGTTTACAGCCCTCTCTAAGCAGTTTACAAATGTTAGCATCTTGCCCCCCCCCCCAACAATCTGGGTCCTCATTTTACTAACGTCGGAAGGATGGAAGGCTGAGTCAACCTGGTCAGGATCAAACTCCTGGCTGTGGGCAGAGTCCACCTGCATTTCTGCATTCTAACCACTGCACCCCCATGGCTCTTGCAATAATAAGGAAAATAAAACCAGAAGTAAGTTGGGAGGTGCTTTGGGCTTAATTTTTCTGTTTGTGGGTGACCAAAGGGGGGAATGGTCGAAATTACACCTAGAAAATGGGTAAAAGCAAGAAGCAAAATGATAGGAAAAAATAATAGCTTAGTAGGAGACAAAAAGCAAAATGATAGGGGGAAAAAAATCCCCCTTTTCAGGTAGGGCGTAATTTTGAATGGTTTCTGCCCCCAGAAAGATATTCCTTGATTTCTTTTTTTCCCTTCTCTCCCTAGAGCAGGGGTAGGCAACCTTGGCTCTTTTATGACTCGTGGATTTCAACTCCCAGAATTCCTGAGCCAGCATGGGGGAAACTATGGCCCCTTCATGACTTGTGGACGTCAACTCCCAGAATTCCTGAGCCAGCATGGCTCAGCTTGGAAACCTCTCCCTTTCCCCTCAGCATGGCTGGCTCAGGAATTCTGGGAGTTGAAGTCCACCAGTCATAAAAGAGCCAAGGTTGCCTACCCCTGGTCTAGGAGGCTCACCGCTTAGAATAGGAGGACTTAGGCCAGGCGTAGGCAACCTTGGCTGTTTTATGACTCATGGACTTCAACTCCCAGAATTCCAGAGCCAGCATGGCTCAGCTTGGAAACCTCTCCCTTTCCCCTCAGTGTGGCTGGCTCAGGAATTCTGGGAGTTGAAGTCCACGAGTCATCAAGGGGGCCATGGTTCCCACATGCTGGCTCAGGAATTCTGGGAGTTGAAGTCCACCAATCATAAAAGAGCCAAGGTTGCCTACCCCTGTTTTAGTCCAACCCCCTGCTCACACAAGAAACCTTAGACCAGGGGTAGGCAATCTTGGCTCTTTTATGACTCATGGTCTTCAACTCCCAGAATTCCTGAGCCAGCATGACTCAACTTGGAAACCTCTCCCTTTCCCCTCAGCCTGGCTGGCTCAGGAATTCTGGGAGTTGAAGTCTACAAGTCATAAAAGAGCCAAGGTTGCCTAGCTCTGGCCTAGGCCGCTTTATGACTCGTGGACTTCAACTCCCAGAATTCCTGAGCCAGCATGGCTCAGCTTGGAAACTCTCCCTTACCCCTCAGCCTGGCTGGCTCAGGAATTCTGGGAGTTGAAGTCTACAAGTCATAAAAGAGCCAAGGTTGCCTAGCTCTGGCCTAGGCCGCTTTATGACTCGTGGACTTCAACTCCCAGAATTCCTGAGCCAGCATGACTCAACTTGGAAACCTCTCCCTTTCCCCTCAGCCTGGCTGGCTCAGGAATTCTGGGAATTGAAGTCCACAAGTCATAAAAGAGCCAAGGTTGCCTGCCCCTGTCTTAGAGTAATAAATACATTTAGTCCTTGACTTACAACTGTTCAGTTAGGGACTGTTTGAAGTTACAACAGCACTGAAAACAATGCCTTACGACCGGTTTTCACACTTATGACCCTTGCAGCATCCCTGTGCTCATGTGGTCAAAATTTGGATGCTTGGATTCATATTTATGACGATTGCAGTGTCCCGGGG
This sequence comes from Crotalus adamanteus, assembly GCA_039797435.1. NCBI lineage: Eukaryota > Metazoa > Chordata > Lepidosauria > Squamata > Viperidae > Crotalus > Crotalus adamanteus. The sequence continues at coordinate 282,555,342 of CM077919.1, read as the reverse complement.
GGGGTGTCATGTGATGCCTTTTGCGACAATTCCTACAAGCACAGTCAACGGGGGGATACCAGATTCATTTAACAGCCTCACGATTCATTGAACAACGGCAGCGATTTGCTTGAAAACTGCGCCCCAAGAGGTCATAAAATGGGGCAAAACCCACTTAATGCCTGCGTTGTTTATTGAATGTTGTGCTCAGTTGCGGTGATAAGTCAGGGGGGTACCTGTGTAGGCTGTGCCATCCCTTTCCTGGAGCTGACCTTTATGTCTTTTTGTGGCGGTTCCTCTTTTTCTGAAAATGCATCGTCAGAGTCAGCTCAAGGTTCAATAGCCAGCAATTACCACAGAAATAAAATGTTATTAACTCCAGTGTTTTGGCTGCTTTCTTCTCGGTCTCGTCTGTTTTCAGTGTCTAAGGCACGTTGTTCTTCCAGTGCCCTTGAAAATAAAGATGCTTGTTAACTCACTACCTAAATTATTCGGCGATAAAGAGGAAAAGTGGGAAGGGGGGACACAATCTTCCTGTTAATGAGTTCTACTTCCCTTTCTCCGGTTGATATCGCTTTGCGCTTCTCCCCACGTTCGCCAGCGTGGTGTGGATCTCCAAGGTCCCTTCCAGTTCTATTCTGTTCTGTTCTGTTCCGTTCCGTTCCGTTCCGTTCCTTTCCATTCCATTCCATTCCATTCTATTCCATTCTATTCCAGAAGCCTCCAGAAGTGGTGAATGTTCCAACCCTGGAAGTTTTTAAGAAGAGACTGGACAGCCATTTGTCTGAAATGGTATAGGGTTTCCTGCCTGAGCAGGGGGTTGGACTAGAAGACCTCAAAAGTCCCTTCCAGCTTCTATTCTATTCTATTCTGTTCTGTTCTGTTCTGTTCTGTTCCGTTCCGTTCCATTCCATTCCATTCTATTCCAGAAGCCTCCAGAAGTGGTGAATGTTCCAACCCTGGAAGTTTTTAAGAAGAGAGTGGACAGCCATTTGTCTGAAATGGTATAGGATTTCCTGCCTGAGCAGGGGGTTGGACTAGAAGACCTCAAAAGTCCCTTCCAGCTTCTATTCTATTCTATTCTGTTCTGTTCTGTTCTGTTCTGTTCCGTTCCGTTCCATTCCATTCCATTCTATTCCAGAAGCCTCCAGAAGTGGTGAATGTTCCAACCCTGGAAGTTTTTAAGAAGAGACTGGACAGCCATTTGTCTGAAATGGTATAGGGTTTCCTGCCTGAGCAGGGGGTTGGACTAGAAGACCTCAAAAGTCCCTTCCAGCTTCTATTCTATTCTATTCTGTTCTGTTCTGTTCTGTTCCGTTCCGTTCCATTCCATTCCATTCTATTCCAGAAGCCTCCAGAAGTGGTGAATGTTCCAACCCTGGAAGTTTTTAAGAAGAGAGTGGACAGCCATTTGTCTGAAATGGTATAGGATTTCCTGCCTGAGCAGGGGGTTGGACTAGAAGACCTCAAAAGTCCCTTCCAGCTTCTATTCTATTCTATTCTGTTCTGTTCTGTTCTGTTCTGTTCTGTTCTGTTCTATTCTATTCTATTCCATTCCATTCTATTCCAGAAGCCTCCAGAAGCGGTGAATGTTCCAACCCTGGAAGTTTTTAAGAAGAGACTGGACAGCCATTTGTCTGAAATGGTATAGGGTTTCCTGCCTGAGCAGGGGGTTGGACTAGAAGACCTCAAAAGTCCCTTCCAGCTTCTATTCTGTTCTGTTCTGTTCTGTTCTGTTCTATTCTATTCCATTCCATTCTATTCCAGAAGCCTCCAGAAGCAGTGAATGTTCCAACCCTGGAAGTTTTTAAGAAGAGACTGGACAGCCATTTGTCTGAAATGGTATAGGGTTTCCTGCCTGAGCAGGGGATCAGACTAGATGACCTCAAAAGTCCTTTCCAGCTTCTATTCTATTCTATTCTATTCTATTCTATTCTATTCTATTCTATTCTATTCTATTCTATTCTATTCCTGGGAAGAAGGTCTAAAGATGTTCCGTAGTTTCCAGCCTCAGCTACGTTTTTCAAAACTGCAGCATCTGGTCCTCCTCTATGTAAGCTAAGTTCCAACTATCGAAGTTCGATCATAGGCAGCCTGGAACATAGGGAGCCAGTGAGACTTGTTTTTTTCTTTCTTTTTTTTAATTGAAAAGTTTTATAAAAATTACAGTATACACCCCAAAACCCACCCACCCTAAACCCCCCCTCTCCCTCCCCCACTTCCCAGAGCTGAGTACAGGGTTACAAATATAATAATCAAACTCTAACTAACATTAACCAACTATATAAATAACCAAGTCCATAATGCGCTTTAACTCCCCTTTAACATAGGTATAAACAAATTAAAAATAAACATAATAATATAAACGTTGATATTATTAAACAATACAATATCCAAATTATTAACAATACTAATACTAAAAATAATAATAAAACTAATAAAAATTCCACTATAATAAACTATTAATAATAATAATACTAAAATTTACTCATAAACTAGATGGAACTTTTTAGTCCCATATTTATTCTGAATATAATCTATCCATCTTCTCCAGACCGAAATGTATCTTTCTTGTAAGCAGAAATTTTCGCCATTTCTGATAAATTTGACACTTTAAGCGTCCATTCTTCTATAGTAGGCAAATAATCCTTCTTCCAATATTGCCCTACCAATAACCTTGCAGCTGTTATCAAATTGAACATCAAATTAATTTCTTTAACATCACAATCTACAATAACACCCAATAAAAATAATTGTGGAGTAAACTTTATCTTTCTCCTAAAAATCTTTTGAATGTTCCACCAAATCTTAATCCAAAAGGCTTTTATGTTTCTACAAGTCCACCAGATATGAAAATAAGTAGCATCCAAGCTACCACATCTCCAACATTTGGGCTGTAAATTAGGATACATACAAGACAACTTTTTAGGATCCAGATGCCATCTATAAAACATTTTGTAAAAAATTTCTCTTAAATTTTGGGCCTGGGTAAATTTTACATTTCTAACCCAAATTACCTCCCATATATCCAATGGAATCGGTTCTTGAATATTTTGGGTCCATTTTACCATACAATCTTTAACTAAATCCAT
>CM077919.1:282517942-282552171 GCA_039797435.1 Crotalus adamanteus | reverse complement strand
GAATAGAATAGAATGTCTCCCCTGATCCTTCTCTTCACTAGACTAGCCATGCCCAGTTCATGTACTCCAGGGGTCTTCAAACTTGGCCCTTTGATGATTGGTGGACTTCAACTCCCAGAATTCCTCAGTTGGCCATTTTGATAAAACTGCAGGCTTGGATACAGACCAGAGGTCTTCAAACTTGGCCTTTTCATTATTGGTGGACTTCAACTCCCAGAATTCCTCAGCCAGACATGCTGGCTGAGGAATTCTGGGAGTTGAAGTCCACGAGTCATAAAAGGGGCCGCGTTGAAGACCCGATGTAACCGTTCTTCCTATGTTTTAGCCTCCAATCCCCTAATCATCTCTCTTGTTCTTTGCGCTTTTTCTAGAATCTCAACATCTTTTTTATAGCGTGATGACCAAAACTGGATGCAGTATTCTAGGTGTGGTGTTACTAAGGCTTTATAGAGCGGTATCTCACTCCCTTTTGATTGAATCCGTCTGTTAATGCAATTTAGGATTGCAATTGTTGATAAGAAAGACAAAAGTGTCTGGACCTGGCAGTACCTGGAAGTGGCAGGAGGGAAGAGAAAGAACTGGGGTAAATAACGCAAGTGCAAATAAAATAAAATAAAATAAAATAAAATAAAATAAAATAAAATAAAATAAAATAAAATAAAATAAAATAAAATAAAATAAAATAAAATAAAATAAATAAAGATAAAATAAAATAAAGTAAAATAAAATAAAATAATAAAATAAAATAATAAAATAAAATATAAAATAATAATAAAATAATAAAATATAAAATAAAATAATAAAATAAAATAAAATAATAAAATAAAATAAAAAATAAAATAAAATAAATAAAATAATAAAATAAAATAAAATAAAATTAAAATAATGAAATAAAATAATAAAATAAAATAATAAAATAAAATAAAATAATTCTCAGATCTATTATTTTGTAACAGAATAACAAAGTTGGAAGGGACCTTGGAGGTCATCTAGTCCAACCCCCTGCTCAGGTAGGAAACCCTATACCATTTCAGACAAATGGCTGTCCAGTCTCTTCTTAAAAACTTCCAGTGTTGGAGCATTCACCGCTTCTGGAGGCAGGTTGTTCCACTGGTTAATTGTTCTCACTGTCAGGAAGTTTCTCCTTAGTTCCAGGTTGCTTCTCTCCTTGGTTAGTTTCCATCCTTTGCTTCTTGTCCTGCCTTCAGGTGCTTTGGAGAACAGCTTGACTCCCTCTTCTTTGGGGCAGCCCCTGAAATGCTGGAAGACTATCATGTCAACCCCAGACTGGTCATACCCAATTCCTGCAACCGTTCAATCTCTTAAGAATCTCCAGTTACCTCTCTTATATGATTAATATTATCTTATAAATAATGTAATAAAGAATTGTGAAAGCTTGAATTCAGTCTAGGTGTTCTGGAGTTTCTCCCTCCGCCTTCTTGCCTTTTGGAGCAAAGCTGATATTTTTGTAACACCTACTGTTGTGTCCTGAGTCTGCAAGAGCTGAAAGCAGGGCCAGAATGTTGCAAATGGTCCCGGGCGTTCCAAAAGCTGCCCGGGACCAGACAGGGTGGCACCAGCCTTGTGCGCATGCGCAAGGCGCGAAAATGCTCAATTCCTATTGGTTCACACTGTCTGGGGTTCTGGCCCTATAAAAGGCCTGCATGCCTTTCGCTGCTCGCTTGGCTGTAGGACAGTGGTTCTCAACCTGTGGATCGGGACCCCATTTGGGGTCGAACGACCATTTCACGGGGGTCGCCAAACAACGCAGTCCGCCATTTTTTTTCCCGTTTTCCTTAGCTGTGCTCCTCCCTTTTATTCTCTTGGCTTTGGAAAGCCAATAGAATAGACTCTCTTGAATAGAGTCTAATTCTATTGGCTTTCAAAAGCCAATAGGAATTGTCCAGGCTGTCTCGGCCCTGCTGAGCCCGCCAAAAGTCCCATTCTGCAAACGGTGCTGCACCAGTTGAGTAGTCCTCGGCTTACGACCGGTTGAGTAGTCCTCGACTTACAACCGGTTGGGGGTCGCGGCATTAAAAAGGTTGAGAACCACTGCTGTAGGAGAGTGAAGTAAAGAGCTGGTTGTTTTCCACCATGTGTCTTCATCAATTGCCAACGAACTGAAAACACAACACTTACTATGTATTTTCTTCAAGTCTCTCTCCACATTCCATACTATTCTACACCAAGATTCCATGAAACGTTAAGTCGAAAGCTCCTGATTTCAATTCTGCATGTTGATGTTTGCCTTTGTTAAATTGTTCTCTTCTCTCGGTTGAACTAAAAGCAAAATGAAAAGTCCGAACGAGGAAGATTTTTTTTTCCAATCTAACTCCCTAAGGATCCAGTTAGGAAGTGAGTCTGCCTACTTGTTGGTGTGCCAACTCTCTGGATGTTATCCAAAGTCTAAAATTCTGGTGGGAAAGAACTTTGGAGGATTAACACAACCACACACTGGGATGTTGCCACCTTCAAAGACTGCAAAAAAAAAAAAAAAACACCTCTGTGGGAGAAGCTTGATATCTTTGTGCAGAGTAGTCACATAGGACTAAGAGTGTCACCCAATTGTGGCAGTTGTGGAGTGGGAAACAAACAGCCCTCCTTGGCAGTTGTTGGTATCTTTGCGTACGGCCCCGAGAATGTGAATAAAACGAACGATAAAATTAGCGATACAAATCTGGACTTGCCTGTACTGTATGAATAATAAACATGTCGTAAGGCAGTATTTTTCCACCCACTTTCCAGTGCCTGAGATAGGATCGAACTAATTGTTCCATAAATTAAGCAACTGGTAATAACTAAAAAAAAAAAAAAAGAGCCTCTGTAATTTTCTGATTCGTATCTTTAATCAATTGCAACACGCCACAATCACGTCTGCAAGGTCGGTGTCTGAATTCTTTGCTCCAAAGCAATTGCTTCACCGGCTTCAACCGATATGGTGCTGTTGCGTTGTTTTTTTTAATGGACTTTTATTGCGGCTTTTCCGGTATCGGAGGCATGTAAGCTAAATAGAAATGTAACTGAGGACCACGCCAGGACATTAATGAAGAAGAAAGGGGCTTCTCTGTTACAAAAGCCGTAACGCTTTTGCAGGACTTTCGTGTGCGACCCACAGCATCCACAGAGGGACAGCATCAAGATCACGAGAAGTAACAATTCTGCTTAATAAAGGCAGTCCTCGGCTTACGACCACAACTGGGCCCAAAATTTCCATTGCTAAGGGAGACGAAAGAAAGAAAGAAAAGAAAGAAAGAAAGAAAGAAAGAAAGAAAGAAAAGAAAGAAAGAAAGAGGGAGGGAAAGAAAGAAAGAAAGAAAGAAAGAGGGAAAAGGGAAAGAAAGAAAGAAAGAAAGAAAGAAGAAGAAAGAAAGAAAGAAAGAAAAGAAAGAAAGAAAGAAAGAGGAAGGGAGGGAAAGGAAGGAAGGAAGGAAGGAAGGAAGAAAGAAAGAAAGAAAGAAGGGGAGGGAGAGAGGAAGGAAGGAAGGAAGAAGGGGAGAGAGAGAGGGAGGGAGGAAGGAAGGAAGACAATGGGGAAGGGAAAGGGAAGGAGTGAGGGAGGGAAGGAGAGAGGAAGGAAGGAAGGGAAGAAAGAAAGAAAGAAAGAAAGAAAGAAGGAGAGGGAGGGAGAGTAAGGAAGGAAAGAAGAAAGAAGGGGAGAGAGGGAGGAATGGAGGGACAGAGGAAGGAAGGAAGGAAGACAATGGAAGGGAAGGAAGGAGGCAGGGAGGAAGGGAAGGAAGAAAGAAAGAAAGAAAGAAAGAAAGAAAGAAAGAAAGAAAGAAAGAAAGAAAGAGAGGGAGGGAGGGAGGGAGGGAGGAAGGAAGGAAGGAAGGAAGGAAGGAAGGAAGGAAGGAAGGAAGGAAGGAAGGAAGGAATTGTGTTTTTAAATATTTAAAACACTCAGGGAGTCCAAATGGCATGAAAAAAACCAATCAAAGAGGTGAGAAACAGACTTCACAACTAATTGCAGGTACGCCTCACCTTACCACCATGATTGGGCCCAAAATTTCTGTTGTTAAGCGAGACGTTAAGTACGTTTTACCCCCTTTAAAACCTTTCTTGCCCCCATTGCTAAGCGAATCGCTGCAGCTAGTTAAGTTAGTCACACAGTTGTTAAGTGAAACAGACTTCCCTGTTGACTTTGCTTGTCGGAAGGTCGCAAAGAGGGATCACCCGTGACCCCGGGGACGCTGCGACCATTTATAAATAGGAGTCAATTGGCAAGTATCTGAATATTGACTGTGTGATCATGAGGATGCTGCAATGGTCCTAAGTGTGAAAAACGGACATACAGTAGTGGCCCAAATTGTGGAAACCTTTTGGGAAAAGTGTATTTTTGAGATTGGATGGCTAATAACACCACTTTGGGGGGGGGGAGTACTACCATGAAATTATATATCAATGGAAAGATAATTTAATCAAGAACGTAATGCAACAAAGTTTGTTCAATTATCTGTACTGTATTCTATGAAAAGCTATAGCCAAATAACCAGAAAAAGGAAGCACACCTTGCTTAGGTTGATATCAGGTAGCTTTCCTTCATCTGATTGTAGCCAATGAGCATGAGTGCTTAGAGAGCCAATCAGATGTCATCTTGTTTTGGCAATGAGCCAATCAGATCACAGTAGGATCCGGTTATTGGTGTCCTGTATTGAAGCTGAGAGGAGGACATTTGTTAGTGTGTTATATGATCGTTATCAAGTTGGTTGGGTTTTTTTGTGTTCTTTCATTGAGTGAGCTTGTAAAACGTAATAAAAATAAAGTCATGGTGCAAAGAGTTGACTGGTCGCCCAGAAAGCCACGTAAAATAGTATTGTTCAGTGAACAAGGCTACAGTTCTAAAGAAATTGGAAGAAAAATGGGTGGAAACTTAACCAAAGGTGGCATTTCTTCTGTACACTTTTCCCAAAAGGTTTCCACAATTTTGGCCACCACATTTGGTCACATTTTTCAGTGCCGTTGCAACTTCAGATGGTTGTCAGAGGTTCCGACTAATGAAGCACTAATGAATATTGTATATTCTTGTTTTGACAATGGTCACTAAACAAATTGTGATAATGCCACAATCCCAAATCCTTAATCTCGACCCACATCGACACCAAATGGCACCAGTTCGATTGGAGCAAGGCAAACATCATCAACCACGCTACCATCTGCCACGCTCGTGAGTTCATCGGAGCCTGGCACTCCACAAGCAATGCCATCCACAGACACATCGACCGACAATCAGCCTATGAACCCCTCAGGATCCACATCAACCACACACCCAACCAGAGACAGCAACAACCCTCAACTATCCTGCGCAATCCCCCACTCCTACCAAGCAGTTCCCCTCCCCTGACCTGAAGTAATCTTCTCATCACAAGAGACATCACAAGCCACTCACAGATCACACATAGAATCAAGATCACACAAAGTATCAGTACCTCTTTATAAAACCCTAGTGAGGCCACATCTGGAATACTGCAGCCAATTTTGGTCACCATATCACAAAAAAGATAATGAGAGTTTGGAAAAAAAAAATCAAAGAAGAGCAACTAAGATGATCCAAGGCCTGGAGACTAAAACATATGAAGAACCGCTGCGGGACTTGGGTTTGGCTAGTCTAAAGAAAAGATTAATTAAAAGACTAATTAAAATGGATTTAATTAAACACAAACTCAATATAGAGGAATCGGAAAAGTTCGCACAAAAATTACAGGCAGCCAAGCAAAATAACTTTGAGCATGCGAATAAACCGGGAAGATGGCTGGCATATAAATTAAGAAGACAGAAAGAGAAGTCATGGATCATCAATTTGGAAGATGAAAATGGAGAAATTCAGGGGGAGGAGATTATAAAAAGGGGAATTGCTCAAAGATATTATGAAAATCTATATAAGAGAAATGAGGGAAGAAGCACTGAATGGATAATAGAATACTTAGAAAAGGCAGACATACCGAAGATACTGGAGGAAATAAAAACTATGTTAAATGAGGAAATAAGCATGGCTGAAATAATTAGGGCTATAAATAAACAAAAAATTAATAAGGCGACAGGCCCAGATGGAATACCTGTTGAATTACCGTATTTTCCAGCGTATAAGACGACTTTCTAAACCCTGAAAATCTTTTCAAAAGTCGGGGGTCATCTTATACACAGGAATATACGGGTAGCTGTTCTCTGAATTTAAAACCAATCTGCCCCCTAGTGGCCAGCCCTATTTCTTTTACAGAAATAAGCACTAACAGGACAAAGCTTTCTAGCAGCAAAGGAATGGAGCTCCTATTGTGCTCATCTATAAACAGAAATTCAATATTGTACTGTTTTTTCTGGCGTATAAGACGACTTTCTAAACCCTGAAAATCTTCTCAAAAGTTGGGGGTCGTCTTATATGCCCAGTCACCTTATACGCCGGAATATACGGTATATAAAGAGCAACAAAGTGTATTTAATCAATACTTATTAGAGGTCTTTAATGCAGTACTAATTGAAGCTAAAATACCCAAGTCTTGGTCAGAGGCAAATATAACATTGATTCCAAAAGCAGAAGCGGAAAAAACACGGATACAAAATTATAGACCTATATCACTACTGAATTCGGATTACAAAATTTTCGCCTCAATAATGGCGGAGAGATTCAAAAAGTACCTAATTGATTTCATACACCCAGACCAAAATGGGTTCTCACCAAACAGGCAGACTAAACAGAATATAAGAACAATTCTAGACATCCTCGAATTTTAAGAATCGCATAGTGATCGGCAAGTGGCACTTCTGTTTCTCGATGCACAGAAGGCTTTTGACAATGTCAATTGGCAATTTATGATCCAGCAATTAAAATTAATGGAAGCTGGGGAAAATTTTTTAAATGTAATAGCCGCAATATATTCTAAACAAAGCGTGCAGATTATAGTAAATGGAGAGGCCACTGGTAAATTTAACATAGAGAAAGGCACAAGACAGGGATGCTCTCTTTCGCCATTGCTGTTTATATACACTCTAGAAATCCTCGTTAGAGCAGTAAGGCAAGAAAAGCAGATTAAAGGACTTAAGATCAAGAAAGAAACATATAAACTTCAGGCTTATGCAGATGACCTAGCATTTATTTTAGAAGACCCAGTACATTCAGGGCAGAAACTATTCGAAATCTGGAAGGCTTAAAAATAAACAAAAATAAAACAAAGATCATTACAAAAAATATGACTAACATACAAAAAGGATCCCTCGAGGCAAAATTAGGCATACAAGTAGTTTCCAAATTTAAATACCTAGGGATAGTTATTTCAGCACGCTGCTCATCAATTAAAGAAGACAACTATGGTAAATTAGTACAGAATATTAAAGTAGACCTAGAACGCTGGAAAAACTTACACCTTTTATTACTTGGGAGAATTGCAGCAGTAAAAATGAACATCCTACCCAAAATGATATTTTTGTTTCAGAATATCCCAATTTGATTAGATAAGAAATTTTTCATGGAGTTAAATAAAATAATCTTAGAATTTGTGTGGTCTAGTAAGAAGGCTAGAATAAAATTAAAGGCTTTACAAGATGCCAAAGAAAGGGATGGTTTAGGTTTCCCTGATTGGGAATTATATTACCTAGCCACGGCCCTGACATGAATTAGCGATTGGATAACCTTAGAAAAATCAAAGATGCTTACAATTAGAGCAGTGGTTCTCAACCTGTGGGTCGGGACCCCATTTGGGGTCGAATGACCATTTCATGGGGGTCACCAAACCATGCTGTCCGCCATTTTTTTCCCTTTTCCCTAGCTGTCCTACTCCCTCTTATTGATGGCCATACCCACTTGGGGGTCACCACAACATGGGGAACTGTATTATGGGGTCACGACATTAGAAAGGTTGAGAATCACTGAATTAGAGGGTTATAATCTTCAGCAGGGATGGCATGCTCACACGTGTATGGGGCAAAACAGAAATCACCAATACTTCTTAAGACACAAGGTTCGGCAAGGATTAATAAAAAGCTGGAACACAGTTAAACGTCAATATTATACAAAGATTCCGGCCTGGTTATCGCCACGGGAGGCAGTTACATACCCCAATCTGTTTAGGAAAGACAAGGTTATTACATATAAAGACATCCTGACAGAAGAGGGTTATTTAAAATCAAAACAAGAGTTAAGACAACAAGGAACAGACATAGAGTGGTGGTCTTACCTCCAGATTCAAGCAAGATACATGAAAGATAAGCAAGAATGGGGTATTAATAGACAAGATATGGGGCTAGACAAAATATCGCTAGGCCCGGAGAAAAAACAAATAAAGAATATTTATAAACACTTACTGGAGTATAGACTATTCGAAGAACAGATTAAAGAAACAATGGTGACATGGGCGATAGATCTAGGACATAGTGTTAATTTGGATCAATGGCAGCAGGTATGGATGCGAAACAATACAATCACATTGGCGTCAACATATAAAGAGAATTTGTATAAGATGGTTTACAGCTGGCATCTCCCTCCAGCCAGATTAGCCAAAATGTATAACGAATATTCATCTACGTGTTGGAAATGTAAAAAAGAAAAGGGCACTTTTTTCATGTTTGGTGAACATGTAGGAAAGCACAGGTGTATTGGCGTATGGTCTGGGAATGGGCAATAGAAATGACTATGCAAAACATTCAGTACAAACCTGAGACATTGCTGTTAGGAATACTTGAAAAAAATGTAAGTAATGATGACACATATTTATTCATTCACGTGGTTACAGCAGCAAGGATATTATTTGCTCAAAAATGTAAAGCTACGGATGTACCGAGTGGGGAAATATTAATTCAGAAAACCATGTATTGCGCAGAATTAGGCAGGATAACTAAAAGATTAAAAAATCAGCATGAATCAGACTTTTATCAAATATGGAATAAATTTTATAGATGGTGGGGAAAAAATGGAGGTCATTGTAATGAGAAAAGTCAAGATTGAGATTAGAATGATGTTACTATAAAGAGATTTATTTGTAATTAATGTAAATATGGACTGAGATGTCTGTCAAATGTTGATTTACCATGTTCAATGTTTTTAATTCCTTTTTTTATTCAATAAAATTTATATAAAAAAAATAAAATAAAGAAAAGAAGAAATAGGGGAGACATGATAGCAGCGTTCCAGTATTTGAGGGGCTGCCACCAAGAAGAGGAGGGGGTCAAAATACTCTCCAAAGCCCCAAAGGGAAGGATGAGAAACAACGATTGGAAACTGACCAAAGAGAGAAGCAACCTGGAATTAAGGAGAAACTTCCTGACAGGGAGGACAATTAACCATGGAAAAAGCTTGCCACCAGAAATTGTGAGTGCTCCATCACTGGAGGTTTTTAGGAAGAGACTGGAAAGTCACTTGGCTAATATGGTATGTTCTCCTGCTTGAGTAGGAGGTCGGACTAGAAGACCTCCAAGGTCCCTTCCAGCACTATTCTATTCTATTCTATTCTATTCTATTCTATTCTATTCTATTCTATTCTATTCTATTCTATTCTATTCTATTCCATTCCATTCCATATTCTATTCTATTCTATTCTATTCTATTCTATTCTATTCCATTCCATTCCATTCCATATTCTATTCTATTCTATTCTATTCTATTCTATTCTATTCTATTCTATTCTATTCTATTCTATTCTATTCCATTCCATATTCTATTCTATTCTATTCTATTCTATTCTATTCTATTCTATTCTATTCTATTCTATTCCATTCCATTCCATTCCATTCCATATATTCTATTCTGTTCTGTTCTGTTCTGTTCTGTTCTGTTCCGTTCCGTTCCGTTCCATTCCATTCCATTCCATTCCATTCCATTCCATTCTATTCTATTCTATTCTATTCTATTCTATTCTATTCTATTCTATTCCATTCCATTCCATTCCATATTCTATTCTATTCTATTCTATTCTATTCTATTCTATTCTATTCTATTCTATTCTATTCTATTCTATTCTATTCTATTCTATTCTATTCTATTCTATTCTATTCTATTCCATTCCATATTCTATTCTATTCTATTCTATTCTACTCTACTCTACTCTATTCTATTCTATTCTATTCTATTCTATTCTATTCTATTCTATTCTATTCTATTCTATTCTATTCTATTCCATTCCATTCCATTCCATTCCATATATTCTATTCTGTTCTGTTCTGTTCTGTTCTGTTCCGTTCCGTTCCGTTCCATTCCATTCCATTCCATTCCATTCCATTCCATTCTATTCTATTCTATTCTATTCTATTCTATTCTATTCTATTCTATTCTATTCTATATTCTGTTCTATTCTATTCTATTCTATTCCATTCTATTCTATTCCATTCCCATTCCATTCCATTCTATTCTATTAAGATGACTCACACCTGAACCATCACAAGACCCATCGCAGACCCTCACTCACCACGCCCAAACCTGAACCCCTTATAAACAGAGGAACACTGACATCCCCCCCCCCCTAAACTCCACTGAAGATGTTACCTAACCTTATAACAAAAGGCTTGGAAACCAACCCACAAACTCGGAGAAGGAACCTCCACCCTCAAAGTGTCGTAAGTTGAAGATTACCCTTACTATACTGGCAAGGGCATTGCTGGATTATTGCATTCAGTTCTGGTCACCAGAATACAAAAAAAAAAAAAAAAAAAAGATGCTGAGACTCTAGAAAGAGTGCAGAGAAGAGCCACAAAGATGATTAGGGGACCGGAGGCTAAAGCTGCCAACGTTGCTAACATTGGATGTTCTGCATTGACAACAGATAGAAACGTAGCCATCTTTTTCCCTTTTGCTTTTAGAGTTAGATGATGCTGCGAGGGGGGGGGATGTGAATGAGAGTACAGCTAGACCAAGGGGAGGCAGCCTCGGCTCTTTTATGACTCCTTGACTTCAGCTGACTCGGGAATGAGTCATAAAAGCATCATCTAACTCAGAGTCTACCCCTGAGTTAGATGATGCTGGGCAGGGGATGTGAATGAGAGTCCAGCTAGACATAACAACACTAAACTTAGCGTGAGAATCAAGGTTATTGAGCCCAGAGCTGATAAAGAATTGGCGGGCTGGAGAACTGAAGAGGAAGCCCGAGCTTCAAGCTAATTGGGGAATGTGATTTATGACTGTTAATTGGAGGAGGGAATTGTGCTTGGATACTATGTGCCCAGGGGAGGGGGGTTCAGTTTTTGGCTTCAATTATAATAATAGTTATAATAGTAGTAAAGTTGGAAGGGACCTTGGAGGTCATCTAGTCCAACCCCCTGCTCGGGCAGGAAACCCTACACCATTTCGGACAAATGGCTGTCCAGTCTCTTCTTAAAAACTTCCAATGTTGGAGCATTTACTGCTTCTGGAGGCAAGCTGTTCCATTGATTAATTGTTCTCACTGTCAGGAAGTTTCTCCTTAGTTCTAGGTTGCTTCTCTCCTTGATTAGTTTCCACCCGTTGCTTCTTGTCCTGCCTTCAGGTGCTTTGGAAAATAGCTTAATTCCCTCTTCTTTATGGCAGCCCCTGAGATATTGGAATACTGCTATCATGTCCCCCCTTGTCCTTCTCTTCGTTAAACTAGACATACCCAATTCTCGCAACCGTTCCTTATATGTTTTAGCCTCCAGTCCCCTAATCATCTTTCTTGCTCTTCTCTGTACTCTTTCTAGAGTCTCAACATCTTTTTTACATCGTGGTGACCAAAACTGGATGCAGTATTCCAAGTGTGGCCTTACCAAGGCATTGAAGAGTGGTATTAATACTTCACGTGATCTTGATTCTATCCCTCTGTTAATGCAGCCTAGCACTGTGTTGGCCTTTTTGGCAGCTGCCGCACACTGCTGGTTCATATTTAAGTGATTGTCTACTAGGACTCCGAGGTCCCTCTCACAGTTACTACTATTGAGCATGGTGCCACCTATGCTGTACTTGTGCATTTGGTTTTTCTTGCCTAAATGTAGAACCTTGCTTTTTTCACCATTGAATTTCATTTTGTTAGTTAGTGCCCAGTGTTCAAGTCTGTCCAGATCCTTCTGTATCTGAAGCCTGTCTTCTGGAGTGTTGGCTATTCCTGCCAGCTTGGTGTCATCTGCAAATTTGATGAGTTCCCCATCTATCCCTTCATCCAAATCGTTGATGAAGATGTTGAAGAGTACTGGGCCCAGAACAGAGCCCTGGGGCACCCCACTACACACTTCCCTCCATATAGATGCAGTTGCATTGAGGACCACTCGCTGAGTACGGCCCGTCAGCCACCTACGGATCCATCTGGTGGTGTTTCTGTCTACCCCACATTTTTCTATCTTGTCAAGTAGTAGGTTGTGATCTACTTTATCAAATGCCTTACTGAACCCCAAGTAAATTATGTCCACAGCATTCCTCTGATCCACTAATTTTGTCACTTGGTCAAAGAATGCAATAAGATTTGTCTGGCATGATCTATTTTTGACAAACCCATGTTGGCTTTTAGTAATGACTTTGTTTGCCTCTAGGTGTTTGTTGATTCGTTGTTTGATTATCTTTTCCAGGATCTTCCCAGGTATTGAGGTCAGGCTGATAGGCCTGTAATTTCCTGGATCCATTTTTTTTCCTTTTTTGAGGATGGGAACTACATCAGCTCTTTTCCAGTCCTCTGGTAGTTCCCCTGTGTTCCAGGATCTTTGAAAAATATAGTTCAGTGGCTCCGACATCACATCTGCCAGTTCCTTGAGAACTCTGGGGTGTAATCCATCTGGTCCTGGCGATTTGAACTCATCTAGGCTGGACAGGTGCTCCCTAACGATTTTCTTGCCTATCTTAACTTGTGTTTCTGTTTTGTTTTTTATGGCACTATTTTTGATAGGTTGGTCTGTTTTTTCCCTTTGTGTAAAGACAGATGCAAAAAATGAGTTAAATAGTTCTGCTTTCTCCCTGTTGCTTGTCACCTTCTTGCCACTTCCACCCACTAATGGACCAATCATTTCCTTCACTTTTTTCTTGTTTTTTACATGTTGAAAGAAGCTTTTTTTGTTATTTTTGACTTTGGTCGCAAGCCTTAGTTCATTTTGAGCCTTGGCTTTCTTCACTTCATCTTTGCAGGCTCGGGCTATTTGCTGATATTCTGACTTAGTTATGTTCCCCTCTTTCCACTTTCTATACTTGTCCTTTTTATCTTTCAATTTGTCAGAGAGTTCTTTATGCAGCCATGCTGGTTTCTTTTGAGAGCTGTTATTTTTCCTCTTTGTTGGTATTGTGCTAGACTGTGCTTTTATTATCTCATTTTTCAAAATTTCCCAAGCTTCTTGAGTTGTTTTCCCCTTGAGGATTCTCATCCATGGAATCCTTCCCAAGCCCTCTCTAAGTTTATTGAAATTAGCTCTCTTGAAGTCCAAGACTCTAGTTTGACTGTGTTCTATTGGTTGTGCTTCTATAATGTTGAATTCTAATATTGCATGATCACTTCCTCCCAGGGTTCCTATGGCTTCAACACCGTCTATCATTTCATCTCTGTTAGTGAGAATTAGATCCAAAATGGCTAATCCCCTAGTTCCCTTCTCTACTTTTTGGGAGACAAAGTTGTCTGCTAGGTTTGCCAGGAACCTGTTTGATCTTCCACTTGGTGCGGAGTTTGTCTCCCAGTTGATGTCAGGGTAGTTAAAGTCCCCCATTACTATTGTGATGTGCTTCCTACATACCTTAGTTAGATGACTAGCAAAAAGTTCATCTATTTCCTCTGTTTGGTTGGGTGGTCTGTAGTATACAACTATGGCAATGTCATTTCCCCCCCCCCTTTTATATTGACCCAAATGCATTCAAGACAGTTTTTATCATTGTTGTACTCTATTTCTGTGGAGATGTAGTTATTTCTTATATAGAGAGCAACTCCACCTCCTCTTTTATTTGGTCTGTTTCTTTTAAATAATTTAAATCCCTCTAGCTGTGTGTTCCATGTGTGAGTTTCATCCCACCATGTTTCCGTAATGGCAACAATATCGTATCTGCCCTCATTAACCTGAATTTCTAGTTCACCCTGTTTGCTGTTCATACTCTGTGCAGATTATGTAAGTGCCGATATTATGTTACTCGAATAAAAGATCCTTTAAGGTAAACAATGCCTTGAAGTTCTTCTGAAGAGTTTCATCTGTCGGAACCTGAAGGCAGGACAAGAAGCAATGGATGGAAACTAATCAAGGAGAGAAGCAACCTGGAACTAAGGAGAAATTTCCTGACAGTTAGAACAATTAACCAGTGGAACAACCTGCCTCCAGAAGCGGTGAATGCTCCAACACTGGAAGTTTTTAAGAAGAGACTGGACGGGCATTTGTCCAAAATGGTATAGGGTTTCCTGCCTGAGCAGGGGTTGGACTAGAAGTCCTCCAAGGTCCCTTCCAACTTTATTATTATTATTAGTGAAGAGAAGGACAAGGGGGGACATGATAACAGTCTTCCAATATCTCAAGGGTTGCCCCAAAGAAGAGGGAGTCAAGCTGTTCTCCAAAGCACCTAAAGGCAGGACAAGAAACAACGGATGGAAACTAACGAAAGAGAGAAACAACCTAGAACTAAGGAGAAACTTTCTGACAGTTAGAACAATTAACCAGTGGAACAACCTGCCTCCAGAAGCAGTGAATGCTCCAAAACTGGAAGTTTTTAAGAAGAAACTGGACAGCCATTTGTCCGAAATGGTATAGGGTTTCCTGCCTGAGCAGGGGGTTGGACTAGATGACCTCCAAGGTCCCTTCCAACATTATTATTATTATTATTATTATTATTATTAACCATGACATAAGCTAGTTATCCCAAGGGTGCTTTTTCAAAAAGCAGCTGGACCTTGTTTTTCCTTGAAGACACTTTGCTTCTCATCCAAGAGGCTTATATAGAGGTTAAGAATGATGTATGATGTTTTTGTACCACGAGAAACAAACTGTTAGGAATACTTACTCTGGAATGTCACGCTTGTCCATTTTTGTTTTTAATTGTATTACAAATAAAAAAAATTTTAAATTAAAAAAAAAGTGTTCAGGGTACAGCTCAGCTCCCAGGATTCCTAGCCATTGTTTGAAGGACAATCGTTTGGGAAAGACCATTTTAGCCTGAAACAGACCAAAATTCAGGTCCCCACTTCACTCCTTCCTCATTCCAGCTCTTAACTAACTGATTTTATTTATACTCTGCCATTCAGTCCAAGGCAGGACCCACAAACGCTGCTTGCGGCAGAGTAAAACGCCACCGCGCAGCCCCCGAAACTCGATAAATACCAATAAAAATCTGATAAATTACAAGCTCATTAGCCCTCATGCGAATGGGATGCATTAATGAGGAAAGCGCTGCCAATTGAATTTCTATCCATTCTGCTGCCACTAAAAATACAGTTATGATTCCCGAAAAGGGATAATCGCTGACTTGTTAAGTATCATCATCCTTTTTGTTGTTCTTCACAACCTAAGGTGAGACAAAGGGATCCCTAGTGGCTGAGTCTTAGATATGCTTTCCCCCTGATGCCTCTTTGCAGAAGCCACTGACTATGAGCCTTGCCTCAATCATCCAAAATAACCAATAAATCAGAATAAAGCTGGAAGGGGCCTTGGAGATCTTCTAATCCAGCCCCCTGTTCAAGTAGGAGAATCTATACCATTTCAGACAAGTGGCTGTCCAGTCTCTTCTTAAAAACCTCCAGTGATGGAGCGCCCACGATTTCTGGTGGCAAGCTGTTCCACTGGCTAATTGTCCTCACTGTCAGAAAGTTTCTCCTTAATTCCAGGTTGCTTCTCTCCTTGATTAGATTGCATCCATTGCCCTTCCTTCCTTCCTTCCTTCCTTCCTTCCTTCCTTCCTTCCTTCCTTCCTTCCTTCCTTCCTTCCTTCCTTCCTCTTTCTTTCTTTCTTTCTTTCTTTCTTTCTTTCTTTCTTTCTTTCTTATAATAATAATAAAGTTGGAAGGGACCTTGGAGGTCATCTAGTCCAACCCCCTACTCAGGCAGGAGACCCTACACCATTCCAGACAAATGGCTGCCCAGTCACTTCTTAAAAACGTCCAGTGTTGGAGCATGCACCGCTTCTGGAGGCAAGGAGTTCCACTGATTGTTCTCACTGTCAGGAAATTTCTCCTTAGTTACTACACCGTGGCCTCTCTGCCATGTTCCAGTGGTGTGGTGTTCATCCCCCCCCAAGAGAAGCACAACAACACAATTTGGAGCTCTTTTCCTACTTGCACAGGCAAGGCATGGGGTGGGGTAATCCGATCGTGCTGAGATAAGAAGACATTTATAAAAAGATTATGAATGTGTGCAGCCAGACGTAAGTGTGAAAAGTATTCCTGAGGTTTGCGAATCTGCATTTCGATCGTCAGATAAGAAACTTGTCCTCGGTTTGACGTACCGGCAGTGGGACGATGTGGATATTTTCTGGACCCAAATATCAGCTGATGCAGGGATTGGCACCCCTGGGTAGGAATCGGATGCCAAAGCCTTAGCAGCAGGAACGAACGGATCTACCAGGGAACGTGTTGCTTCCCCTCCCCCCACTTAAGAGCTACTGTTCCGCCATAAATGCAATATGATGAGAACACAAATTATCATTAGTGGGAGAATCCAGGCAGAAAATCAGTGTGGAAGGAGAGTCCCTGGCTCGCTCAGCAAGACAAAAGACTTCCATGTATCTTCTTTAAGAATTTAAGAAGGAGCAATTGATGGGGTAGAAGAAAAATGCAGGGTTTTGTTTTCCTACAAGGAGTAAAGGGGGAGGAGGGGGAGGAGGAAGAGAGGAGGAGGAGGAGAGAGAGGGGAGAAGGAGAAGGAGGAGAAGGAGAAGAGGAGGAAGAGAGGAGGAGGAAGAGGGAGGAGAGGAGAGGAGGAGGAGGAGGGAAAGGAGAAGGAGAAAGAGAAGGAGAAAGAGGAGGAGAAGAGGAGGAAGAGGAGAGGAGAGGAGAGGAGGAGAAGGAGGGAGAGGAGAAGAAGAAGGAGGAGGAGGGGAGGAGGAGGAGGAGGAGGAGAAGGAGAAGGAGAAGAAGAAGAGGAGGAGGAGGAGGAAGAGAGGATGAGAAAGAGAAGGAGGAGGAAGAGAGAGAGGAGAGGAGGAGGAGGAGGAAAAGAAGGAAAAGAGGACAAGAAGGAGAAGGAGGAGGAAGAGAGGAGGAGGAGGAGAGAGAGAGGAGAAGGAGGAGAAGGACAAGAGGAAGAGAGGAGGAGGAAGAGGGAGGAGAGGAGAGGAGAAGGAGAGGAGGAAGAGAGGAGGGGAGGAGGAAGAGGAGAGGAGGAGGAGGAGGAGGAGGGAAAGGAGAAGGAGAAAGAGAAGGAGAAGGAGGAGGAGAAGAGGAGGAAGAGAGGAGAGGAGGAGAAGGAGGGAGAGGAGAAGAAGAAGGAGGAGAGGAGGGGGAGGAGGAGGAGGAGAAGGAGAAGAAGAAGAAGAAGAGGAGGAGGAGGAGGAGGAAGAGGAGGAAGAGAGGATGAGAAAGAGAAGGAGGAGGAAGAGAGAGAGGAGAGGAGGAGGAGGAGGAAGAGAAGGAAGAGAGGACAAGAAGGAGAAGGAGGAGGAAGAGAGGAGGAGGAATGGAAGAAGAGGAAGAGTGGAGAAGGAGGAAGAATGGAGGAGGAGGAGGGGAGGAAGAATAAGAGGAAGAGGAGGACGAGGGGATCCCTTGGGTTGGTCGTAAAGATGGGCAGATTGTCACGTGCTCCAATTTTGTGTGCAGGTGACCCCTGGAGTGCTGCAACCACCCCAATTTCCAGCAGGCCTCGTAAAGTCCTCCATTCAGCACCACCGTAATTTCGAAAGGTTGCCGAATGGACAGTCATAAGCCGAGGACTGCCTGTAGGACAGATTTCCCAGAAGACGAGATATCTTTCCGTTTCCATAGCTCTTTATGATTTCGGTCATCATCACCTCCTTCGTTCCAGGTTGCTTCTCTCCTTGATGAGTTTCCATCCGTTGCTTCTTCTCCTGCCTTCGGGCGCTTTGGAGAATAGATTGACTCCCTCTTCTTTGGGGCAGCCCCTGAGATACTGGAACACTGCTATCATGTCGCCCCCCCCCCCCCAGTTCTTCTTTTCTCTAGAAAAGAATGGGAATGGCCAAATCCTGCAGCTGTTCTTTCCACGTTTTAAGTCTCCAGGCCTTTAACGACGAGGGCAATGTCCTTCTGCAACACAAACTGTGGCTGCCTTGTCGAGCCCCTACTAATTAGAGAGATGTACTTAACCATTCCCTTGGGCAGTAGGAAAATTATTGAGGTTTGGAAATAGTTCCTCAAGGGTTTTTGCCAGTAATTAAAAAGTCTTTGGCTAACCCCACACGGTTCCTCCATTCTGCTTCAAGAGGCAGTTTTTAATCCACTGTCTTTCTCCCCCCCCCCCATAATAGCTGGTCCTCCAAAGAGAGGAGGGGTTTAATGGGGGCTCTGTTCTTTTCCCAACACACGATAGACTTTGCTGCCCTCGGAGATGGCCCTAAGCAGTTTTCAAAGGAGGCTGGATCAGAATAGGATAGAATAGGATAGAATAGAATAGAATAGAATAGAATAGAATAGAATAGAATAGAATAGAATAGAAAATAGAAAATAGAATTAGAATGGAATAGAATGGAATGGAATGGAATAGAATAGAATAGAATAGAATAGAATAGAATAGAATAGAATAGAATAGAATAGAATAGAAAATAGAATAGAATGGAATGGAATAGAATAGAAAATATGGAATGGAATAGGATAGGATAGGATAGGATAGGATAGGATAGGATAGGATAGGGTAGGGTAGGGTAGGGTAGGGTAGGGTAGGGTAGGGTAGGGTAGGGTAGGGTAGGTTGGGGTAGGATAGAATGAGAAATAATGGAATGGAATGGAATGGAACGGAACAGAACAGAAAAGAATAACAGAATAGAATAAGATAGAATAGGATAGGATAGGATAGGATAGGATAGGATAGGATAGGATAGGATAGGATAGGATAGGATATAATGAGAAATAATGGAATGGAACGGAACAGAACAGAACAGAACACAACAGAATAGATCTGGAAGGGACCTTGGAGGTCTTCTAGTCCAGCCCCCTGCTCAAGCAGGAGAACCTATACTATTTCAGACAAGTGACTGTCTAGCCTCTTCTTAAAAACCTCCAGTGATGGAGCGTCCACAATTTCTGGTGGCCAGCTGTTCCACTGGTCAATTGTTCTCACTGTTAGGAAGTTTCTCCTTAGTTCCAGGTTGCTTCTCTCTCTGGTCAGTTTCCAACCATTGTTTCTTCTCCTGCCCTCTGATGCTTTGATGAATAATTTCTCAACCTCAGCAACTTTACGCTGTGTGGACTTCAGCTCCCAGAATTCCCCAGCAGAATCCACACATCTAAAAGAAGCTAAAGCTGAGAAACATGGAAAAGAGATTCCCTTAAAAATGGGGTCCTTCCTTCCTTCTCCCACTCTCCCTCCCTCCCTCCTTCCCTCCTTTCTTTCCTTTCTTTCTTTCTTCCTTCCTTCCTTCCTTCCTTCTCCCACTCTCCCTCTCTCCCTCCCTCCTTTCTTTCTTTCTTTCTTTCTTTCTTTCTTCTTCCTTCCTTCCTTCCTTCCTTCCCTCCTTTCTTTCCTTTCTTTCTTCCTTCCTTCCTTCCTTCTTTCTTTCCTTCCTATGTATTCTTTTTTCCTTCCTACCTTCTGTCTGTCTTTCTTTCTTTTTCTTTCTTTTTTCCTCTTTCCTCTTTTCTTTCTTCTTTCCTTCGTTTCCTTCGTTTCTCCTTTCTTTCTCTCTTCTTTCTTTCTCTTTCTTTCCTTCTTCCTTCCTTCATTACTTCCTTCCTTCCTTCTTTCCTCCTTTCCTTCCTTTCTATGTATTCCTTCCTTCCTTCTTTCCTTCCTTTCTTTTTCTGTCTGTCTGTCTGTCTCTCTTTCTCTCCCTCCCTCCCTCTCTCTCAAGACTAGCTGGAGGATTCTGGGAGTTGAAGTCCACACATCCTTCAAGCTGCTGCAGTTGGTATACCCTGGCTTCAGATTAAAGATGCTTTGTTCACTTTGGGCCAAGCCAGAGATGCAACAGAAGTGCTGAGCTGGCATCCGGAGGCTGTTCTGTTGTCTTACGGGTGGAATGAAACAAGCTGAAACGTTACCCAAGCTGTTCCTGCAGGAGGAATCTGTGCCTGCTTTGAAGAGTTTGCAATTCCCCCCCCCCCCAAAAAAGCAGGTCTGCCACTTGGCCTGCTGGGCGGGTTCCCGAACTCACAACTTAGCATGAGATCAGAAGACGGAGGAGGGCACGATCCGGAGGGACTTGGCACCCCTCCCAGGTCTACCTGGGCTGGGAAATCCCTGACGAAGGAGGGTGGCTCAGACCTGCTTAGTGATGAATGTGAATCTCTTCTCTACCGTCTGCAACTCTTGAGCGAAGCTAAAAAGCTTTGGGGGAAGAAAAAAAAACAAAACAAACCAAGATTTCATCGGTGATCTTGGCTACTTCCCTCCTTCCCCGTCTTCCGCTCTGTGCGCTGCCCGTCTTTGTCAACCATCCAGCGATTTTTATGCCTGTCAAGTCAATCCCTCTTTTTTTCTGACTGCATGTCTCTATGCTGAAAGACGCAGGCTCAGATGCGCTTCTGTCCCAAGGCAGTTGCAATTTAACACTCACCACTGGGCAAGCAGGAAAAAAAGAGCTGAGCCTAGCAAGATAAAGCAGCAATTGCTTGCAGTTAGAAGGCTCTGCAGCTCAAGGAGGCTGTGGGGAAAGTCAAATTCAGTCTTTTAACAGAATAACAGAGCTCAGACATTACCCCTGAACTGTATCTGAAGAGGGATGAAAGGGAAGAAAGGAGAGGAGAGAGAAGTGGGGAGAAAGAGGAGGAGAGTGGTGAAGGAAAGAGAAGAGGAGAGGAAGAAGAGGGAAGTAGGGAAGAGAAGAAAGGGAGAAAGAAGGTAGAGAAGAAGGAGTGTGGATACAGTGAAAGGGGAAATGGGCGAGCAACACCAAAAGTCATGTGTATGTATTTATTTCATTTTATCAAAAGTATCTTATATATCGGTGGTTCTCAACCTTTTTAATGCCGCGACCCCCCCAACCGGTCGTAAGTCGAGGACTACTCAACCGGTCGTAAGTCGAGGACTACTCAACTGGTGCAGCACCGTTTGCAGAATGGGACTTTTGGCGGGCTCAGCAGGGCAGAGACAGCCTGGACAATTCCTATTAGCTTTTGAAAGCCAATAGAACTAGACTCTATTCAGGTTGAGAACCACTGTTATATATGAATGTAAAAAGAATGAGTCCTTTGGGATTGGGCGGCATATAAATATTGAAAATAAATAAATAAATAAAGAAAGAATGTATGTTAACATCTGATAAATATCACGGTATATGTATGGGGAAGAGATTGGAAAAATAAAAAAATATTATTAAAAAAAAAAAGAATAACCGAGCTGGAAGGGACCTCGGAGGTCATCTAGTCCAACCCCCTGCTCAAGCAGGAAGCCCTCTACCGTCAGCTGTCCCAACTCTTCTTAAAACGAGTTGGAGCATCTACAACAGTGATGGCGAACCTTTCAGAGACCGAGTGCCCAAACTGCAACCCCAAACCCACGTACGCATCGTCGAGTGCCGGGTGGGCGTGGCCCATTGGCTGGGTGTGGCCAATTGAGTGGGCGTGGCCCATTGGGTGGGACTAAAAAGTTCAATTAATCAATTCCAACTTTGCAAGAACTTTTTTTTTCCCGCGAGAAGTTGAAATTGACTGATTGAACCTTTTTTTTTTTTTTTTGCACATGGTGGGTAGAGGCCTAAAGGGAAAAGGTTTTATAAAACCCAGCTGAAGGCCTAGGACTGGGGCGATGATGCGCGTGTCCACAGAGAGGGCTCTGAGTGCCGCCTCTGGCACCCGTGCCATAGGTTCTCCACCACTGATCTACACCTTCGGAAGGCAAGCTGTTTCATGACTGATTGTTCTGAATATCAGGAAATTTCTCCTTAATTCTAGATTGATTCTCGCCTTCATGAGTTTCCATCCGTTGCTTCTTGTCCTGCCTTCAGGGGCTTTGGAGAATAGCTTGACTCCCTCTTCTTTGGGGCAGCCCCTTGGCTATTGGAACACTGCTATCATGTTATTGTAACACTGCTATTGTATTCAAGAGGGACAGTATTTACTATTTATTTGCTATGTATATGTAGGGGTGTGGGTCTATACGTATGTTGTATATAGTATGTTTAGGTGTGTGTCATGTATGTGTTTCACTTTGAGAGTGGGCAACTAAAATTTCATTTTTGATGTGTGCCGTTGTGCCCACAGTGGAAAAATGACAATAAAGGTTATCTTATCTTATCTTATCTTATCTTATCTTATCTATCTTATCTTATATCATCTTATCTGGAATTGGGTATGTCTAATCTAATGAAGAGAAGGACGAGGGGGGACATGATGGCAGTGTTCCAATATCTCAGGGGCTGCCCCAAAGAAGAGGCAGTCAAGCTATTCTCCAAAGCGCCTGAAGGAGGATCAAGAAGCAACAGATGGAAACTCACCAAGGAGAGAAGCAACCTGGAACTAAGGAGAAATTTCCTGACAGTGAGAACAATTAACCAGTATAACAACCTGCCTCCAGAAGCTGTGAATGCTCCAAAACTGGAAGTTTTTAAGAAGAGACTGGACAGCCATTTGTCTGAAATGGTATAGGGTTTCCTGCCTGAGCAGGGGGTTGGACTAGATGACCTCCAACTTTATTATTATTACTATATTATTATCATCTTACCTTACCTTACCTTACTTTACCTTATCTTATCTTATCATCTTTAGTCAGCCCTCATCCTTCTCTTCATTAAACTAGACATACCCAATTCCAGCAACCGTTCCTTATATGCTTTAGCCTCCAGTCCCCTGATCATCTTTGTTGCTCTTCTCTGCACTCTTTCCAGAGTCTCAACATCTTTTTTACATCTGGTGACCAAAACTGGTTGCAATATTGGCCTTACCGAGGCATTCTAAAGAGTTACTTTATACTTTGTGACCCGGCTCAGCTCTCAGCTGGGATCGGAGGGATGATTTGAGCTGAATTAGCAATTTGAATCAAATCCGAGCCAATCCATTATAAAACATCTTGGCGGCCGTTCCATTTTGACCTCTTAATTATTGCTGCTTCTTTCTGCTTGCTGGGGAAAATATTTTAACCCCAGACAAATGTCTTTCTTCCAGCCTGGTCTTACAAGAGGACCTTAGGAGCAAAAACAAAAACAAGAAGAAAAAAAACCCCAAAAGTCTTGTGAACGTGCCCGAAAAGGTGAACAGAGGTGAAAGACCCTGACCTCCCAATGCAGAGGACGGCTTCAAGAGAAACCATCTTCCTTTCAAGTGTTGTCTCCTGCATTGTTTATTTCCTTTAGCCTCTGACCCCCCTCCCCCAGTCAAACAATAAAGGGGGAAGAAGTGTACATTTGAACGGTAGATAAAGGCCACATTTAATTTTGTTTTCTTTGCCCTTTTTGACAGCTTTGCCAGGGAGGGCCTCTTATTCGGACGAAGCTTTTGCCCAAGCGAAAGGCAGGGAAGATGATCACGCAGGAATTAGTCGTATTTTAAGGGGGGGAGGAGACTCCTGAGTTAGTTACGATGGAGGAGGAGGGGGGGGGAGGGGAGGAGGAGGAAGAAGAAAGAAGAAGAAGAAGAAGAAGAAGAAGAAGAAGAAGAAGAAGAAGAAGAAGAAGAAGAAGAAGAAGAAGAAGAAGAAGAAGAAGAAGAAGAAGAGGAGGAGGAGGAGGAGGAAGGAAGGAAGGAAGGAAAAAGAAGGGGGAGGGAGTGAAGGAGGGAGGGAGGAAGGAAGGAATGGAGAAAGAGAAAGAGAGAAAGAAAGAAAAAGAAAGAAAGAAAGGGAGGGAGGGAGGAAAGGAGGGAGGGAAAGAGGGAGGGAGGAAGAAGAAATAAGAAAGAATGAGGAGGAGGAGGAGGAAGGAAGGAAGAAAGGAAGGAAGGAAGAAAAAAGAAAGAAAGAAAGAAAAAAGAAAGAAAGAAAGAGAAAGAAAGAAAGAGAAGAAAGAAAGAAAGAAAGAAAGAAAGAAAGAAAGGGGAGGGAGGAAAGGAGGGAGAGAGGAAGGAAGAAGAGAGAAGGAGAAGAGGAGGGCTGGTTAGTTTCCATCTATTGCTTCTCGTCCTGCCTTCAGGGGCTTTGGAGAACAGCTTGACTCCCTCTTCTTTGCGGCAGCCCCTGAGAGATATTGGAACTCTGCTATCCTGTTACCCCCTGGTGCTTTTTGTCATTACACAAGACATACCTAGAATAAACTCGACAAAATTAGTGGATATTTTCTGCTTGTTCATTAGGGTCCGGGCTATCCACGCCTGTTCCTGCTGATCACTGATGCACAGATTTAGCCCACTGGAGCCTCTTCAGATCCACCCCCAAATCTTAATTAATGGATTTGTCAAAAACTTGCCATCAAATGACATGAATCATCCCGGCTCCATCTCAGCAACGCTGGCCTTCACCCACTGGCCTGCATTTCCTGAACGTTTCAATTTGCAATATGTAACATTTAACAGGCGTGATAGTCACGGTGCTGAAGCCACGCAATCCTGCCAGGCTGATGGGCATCAGATTGTCGGTTCCTTGCTTTCCTGTTTCCCAAATAATTTTGCATTCTTTTTTTTTTTCTTGGAAAGAGGAGGGGGAGGGTATAGGAACAGCCGTGCTGCTGCAATTTGCTGTTTCTGATTTGTGCATATATGCACACACACCACACACACACACACACACACACACAGACACACACACACACAAAATCCAGAGAATCTATTAAATAAGGACAGAACAGACATTGTCAGTCTTACTTACCAGAAAAATAATCACTCGAGGGGCATTCCCACAAGATGCAGTTCTGCTTCTTTTGCAAGCTGTAAAGATGATGGAAGCCACCGTCCTGTATCCCATACCAAACAAACAGGATGGCTATACCACTAATCCTCATTTACTGACGGCAATGGGTTCTGCCAACTTGGTCGCTAAGTGAAGTAAGGCTGCCACAAAAAAGATCTAGTCCTGCCTTAGGCATGAAAGCCAGCTGGGTGACTTTGGCCAATCACTGGGTGAATGTGAGTTCTAGTCCCGCCTTAAGCATGAAAGCTTTGGCCAATCACTAGGTGAATGTGAGTTCTAGTCCCGCCTTAAGCATGAAAGCTTTGGCCAATCACTGGGTGATTGTGAATTCTAGTCCTGCCTTAGGCATGAAAACCGGCTAGGTGACTTTGGGCCAATCACCAGGAGACTGTGAGTTCTAGTCCCGCCTTAAACATGAAAGCCAGCTGGGTGACTCTGGGCCAATCACCAGGAGACTGTGAGTTCTAGTCCCGCCTTAAGCATGAAAGCCAGCTGGCTGATTTTGGGCCAATCACCAGGAGACTGTGAGTTCTAGTTCTGCCTTAAGCATGACAGCCAGCTGGGTGACTTTGACCAATCACTGGGTGAATGTGAGTTCTATTCCCGCCTTAAGCATGAAAACCGGCTGGGTGACTTTGGGCCAATCACTGGGTGAATGTGAGTTCTATTCCCGCCTTAAGCATGAAAACCGGCTAGGTGACTTTGGGCCAATCACCAGGAGACGGTGAGTTCTAGTCCCGCCTTAAGCATGAAAGTCAGCTGGATGATTTTGAGCCAGTCTCTCTCTCTCAGCCCAACCCACCTCACAGTGTTGTCGTTCTGGGGAAAAAAAAGGAGAAAGGTGGGGTGGATACACTCTGTGGCCTTGAGATACTCGTAAAAATAGTAAAGGCCGGATGCAAGTGAACAGGATAAATAAAAATCCTCTTTTTTCCATCCCCATCGATTGGATGACTCGGAGTCCTGAGGCTGTTTACCATTTTATTTAACCTCCTCCCCCTCACCTTGGTTAGCTTCGGTGCACATCAAATCCAAGCTGCTTTTCCAAGTTGGCATCTCTCATGATTTTTAATACAGATTCCAAGTTCATGCAAGGAGATGCCAGACAACATCTCCCAAACACGCCAGGACGTGAGTCATTGTTTTGACAAGATGGCTTCCACGCCAATAACTCATACACTTGGGGAAGGGTTCCAGATGGCCCTTCAGCTGTGACCTTCATGGTGTGAGTCATGGCAGAAGCTTCATACGATACCCAGATTTCCTCGGGGAGAAGGACCCAGAAGGATCCAGATTTCCTTGTGGAGAAGGACCCAGAAGGATCCAGATTTCCTTGTGGAGAAGGACCCAGAAGGATCCAGATTTCCTCGGGGAGGAGGACCCAGAAGGACCCAGAGTGCCTTCAAAAGAGACCTGGTTTGCTTGATTGCACAGGAGAAGTTGCTGAGGATCAGAAAGTTCCAGAAAATTCTGGTAAACAAAGATCGGGTAGAAGCTGTCCAACTCCATTCCTGATAGCAACAAAGATATCTCATTAAGGTTCAAACAGATCACCGATGAAGATGATCAGCCTTACAAGATCCTGAAATGTTTGAATTGTCTTGGCATAAAAGATGCTGAGACCTAGAACCAAGGTGGGGAACTACAGCCCCTTTATCACTTATATAGTAATAATAATAATAATAATAATAATAATAATAATAATAACAACAACAACAATAACAACAACAACAACAATAACAATATATATATATATATATATATATATATATATATATTATATATATATATATATATATATATATATATATATATATATATATATATATATATATATATATATATATATATATATATATATATGTTTTCTGAGGTTTTCGCGGGTATTTGTATGTAGGTCTTTGGTTGTTCGGGTTTTCTCCCACGTAAAATTGGAAGTGTCTTGGCGACGTTTCGACGAAGTCCCATTCGTCATCTTCAGGCTGGTGCTTTCAGCTTCGTGCCTCGAGCAGCAGTGTGTGGTCTTGGCTGTTTCTTCCTTTTAACTGCCAGTGGAGGTATGAACTGATTGGGTGGGAGCTTGGCTGTGTTCTGATTGGGTGGAGGTGTGTTCTGATTGGTTAGGGGCTTGGCTGTGCTCTGATTGGCTGGGGGGTTGGCTGTGCTCTGATTGGCTGGGGGCTTGGCTGTGCTCTGATTGGCTGGGGGAGTGTTCTGTTTGGTTGTGCTCAGGTTAGTCTGAGTTGCAGAGGGATTCAAGATTTTGGGCTGCCCTGCCATTCCTTGGCTTCGTGTTCGTGGTCGTGCTTCCTCTTCATGGAGGGTGTCAGTTTGCTTCATGTATGGATTAGGGGGGTTTAAAGTGGCTAATGATGCAGCTGTGGTCTGGCTTCTGGTTTGTGGTCGTGCCTCATAGTCCGTGTGGCTTTGGGTTTGTTTTTTGCGTGGATGTTTGGTGGTGACATCCTGTGTGGTTTTTGTGAGTGTGGGTCTGGTATCATTTTTTGTGTTAGGGACTCGTTTGTCAATGAGGGCGGGTTTCCAAATGGCTGGTAGGCGGGAGGTATCATCTCGCTTGTTCATGCTGTGTGGGCGTTTTTCTATCTCGATGGCTTCTCTGATTATTCTGTTATTAAAATGTTCACTTTTGGCAATGGTTCTGGTATTTTTAAAGTCAATTTCATGTCCCGTAGCTTTAAGGTGTTGGACCAGGGAAGATGTTGGTTCCTCTTTTTTGACTGAGTTCTTATGTTCTTCAATGCGTGCACTTATTCTTCTGTTGGTTTGTCCGATGTATGTGGTGGGACAAGTGGTGCATGGGATTTCGTATACTCCTTGATTTTCTAATTCAATTTTATCTTTGGGATTTCTAAGGATGGTGGATATTTTTCTGTTTGTGCAGAATGCTGTTTTGATGTTGTGTTTATGGAGGATCTTACTGATTCTGTCTGTGATGCCTTTTATGTATGGGAGGATGGCTTTGCCGTTTTCTTGTTCTTTGTCTTGGATTTTAGTGGGGGTTTCTTTTTGGATTAGGTTTGTAATCTTATTTCTATGGAATCCATTGGATGTTAGTACATTGGTGAGAGTGTGTAGTTCGGGTTTTAGGTGTTGTTCGTCAGCTAAGCGTTTTGTTCTGGAGATGAGTGTCTTGGCTACAGAGTTGATCTGTGCTGGGTGGTGGTGTGAGAGAGCGTGCAGATAGCGGTTTGTGTGTGTTTTCTTCTGGTAGATGGTGTGTCCTAGGGAGCCATTGGATTTCTTGTAGACTAAGACATCCAGGAAGGGAAGTTGGTTGTTAGTTTCTGTTTCCATGGTGAACTGTATTTTGGGGTGTAGGCTGTTGAGGTGTGTGAGGAAGTTGTCCAGTTTTTCTTTCCCATGTGGCCAGATTATGAAGGTGTCGTCTACGTATCTGAGCCAGAGTTTGGGTTTGTGATCCGATTTTTCTAGAGCTTGGGTTTCAAAGTGTTCCATGTAGAGGTTGGCAATGACAGGTGAGAGGGGTGATCCCATGGGTGCTCCTTCTGTTTGTTTGTATTTTTGTCCATTATAGATGAAGTATGTGTTGGATAGGCAGTGGTTGGTCAGATCTAAGATGTGTTTTGGGGGGGTTATATTTGTTTTGGATAGCTGTCAAGGCTTCTTTGATAGGCACTTGGGTGAAGATAGGCACTTGGCGACGTTTCGACGAAGTCCCATTCGTCATCTTCAGGCTGGTGCTTTCAGCTTCGTGTTTCGTCGTCGGGGTTGATTTTAGTCAGGCTGGTTTCAACTCCACATATAATGGTTTCAGTGGGGATGTGTTTGGGAGCGACTGCAAAGTTGAATCCTTTGGAAAGGACATTGGTTTCTGCTTTGGTGAGGATCCTATCTGAGATGTTATGCACTGTTTGCTTCATGTGTGGCTGTGAGGGAGGAGGGGTTTGTTTCTGGCGTTCTTGTAGTCTTCGGAGTTTGTTGGTGTGTGTATCTGTCTTGAAGGTGGTCTGTGTTTCGGCTCTCCAGACGGCAAGTTGTTTGGATTTGTCCCAAAGTGCGGGGTGGATCTTGTTGCTGAGTTTGAGGTGGAGTGTGAGGAGATCTTTGTTAATTCGGTCTAGGAGGAATCTTTTTGTGTGAAGTTCATTTCTGATTAGGGCCAATTCTGTTCTTTTCAGGATCCGTTTGGTGGCTGCAGAGTTGGAGTGGAATTTCAGTTGGAAACATGTGGGGATTAGATTTTGATCTCGGCAGTTGCGTAGGAATGCGAGGTTGAAAGCACGAAGCTGAAAGCACCAGCCTGAAGATGACGAATGGGACTTCGTCGAAACGTCGCCAAGACACTTCCAATTTTACGTGGGAGAAAACCCGAACAACCAAAGACCTACATATATATATATATATATATACACACACATATAACAAAATACAAAGACCTACAAATAGAAATAGAAAGACTGTGGCAAAAGCAAGCAAGGGTAGTACCAATAGTCATAGGCTCCTTGGGTGCAATCCCAAAACAACTGGAGCACCACTTGAACACCATTGGCATTGACAAATTCGCTATTAATCAATTGCAAAAGGCAGCCTTACTAGGAACTGCTTCCATCCTGCGACGAGATCTGTAATACCATCAAACATCCACATCTGTCTATCCCAGGTCCTGGGTAAGGACTCGATAGGTAGACAAAATGCCAAATCCAGTCTGAACATCTGGCTGACTTTGCGATGTTCCAAAATAACAATAACAATAACAATAATAATAATAATCCCAAAACAACTGGAGCACTACTTGAACACCATCATCGGCATTGACAAATTCGCCATTAGTCAATTGCAACTGGCGGCCTTACTAGAAACCGCTTCCATCCTGCGACGATATCTGTAATACCATCAAATATCCACATCTGCCTGACCCAGGTCCTTGATAAGGACACGATAGGTAGACAAAAAGGCCAGATCCAGTCTGAACATCTGGCTGACTGTGCGATGACTAATAATAATAATAATAATAATAATAATAATAATAATAATAATAATAATAAAGTTGGGAGGGACCTTGGAGGTCATCTAGTCCAACCCTCTGCTCAGGCAGGAAACCCTAGACCATTTCAGACAAAGGGCTGTCCAGTCTCTTCTTAAAAACTTCCAGTGTTGGAGCATTCACAGCTTCTGGAGGCAGGTAGTTGCACTGGTTAATTGTTCTCACTGTCAGGAAGTTTCTCCTTAGTTCCAGGTTGCTTGATCAGTTTCCCTCTGTTGCTTCTTGTCCTGCCTTCAGGGGCTTTGGAGAATAGAGTAGAGTAGAATAGAATAGAATAGAATAGAATAGAATAGAATAGAATAGAATAGAATAATAGTTGAAGAGTGGTCATCTAGTCCAACCCCCTGCTCAGGCAGGAAACCATTTATACCATTTCAGACAAAGGGTTGTCCAGTCTCTTCTTAAAAACTGTCCAGTGTTGGAGCATCCACCGCTCCTGGAGGCAGGTGTCGGCTATTCTTGCCAGTTCAGTGTCATCTGAAATGTTCCAAGCAACAGGGAACTCAAGATGGCAAAATAACAGAGCTGGAAGGGACCTTGGAGGTCATCTAGTCCAGGGCTTTTCAACCTTTTCACCCATTGTACCACTTTTAGGATACAGCAACATCCGAGTACCACCAGTCGCCTAGCAAGGTGTCAAAAACGTGATGACCAAAAAAAAAGGAAAAAAGTGATGAAGTACAGGTAGTCCTCGACTTACAACAGTTTGCTTAGCGACTGTTCGAAATTACAACGGCACTGAAAAAAGTGCCCCCCAAGCCACAGCCAAGCAAGACACCTGCCTGCCCGCCTGGCCGTGCTCTTCCTCCTGTCCGAGGTTTTCATTGTTGTGAACATTTCTGTTGAGGATTGGCAGCGGGGGTGGGGTGGGGGTGGGGGTGTTTGGTTTTTATCCCCCCCCCGTCTGCTGGGTGGTTGCAGCAGGTTTTGGTCCCTTCACATGACCCTGGGACACTGTGACCGTCATAAATATGAATCAGTTGCCAAGCATCTGGATGTAAATCACAAGAGCCTGGAGAGGCTGCAACATTCCAGCTGATCGGCGCTTCTTCTGGGCTCAGCAGAAGCGCCAGGATCGGTGCTGCTTTCCAGCTGATTGGTGCTTCTTCAGGGCTCAGCGGAAGCACCAGGATCAGCGCCGAACTCCAGCTGGAGCCTGGCATTGATCCTGGTGCTTCCACTGACAGCCCTGAAGAAGCGCCGATCAGCTGGAAAGAGCACTAATCCTGATGCTTCCGCTGAGCCCCGACAGCCCTGCAGCTCCAGCCGTGTCTCGCTCAGGCTTGTGCGGTGCTGCCACCGGTTCAGCCCATTCCTCTCCCCCGCTACCCCTTTTCTAGGATGGTCGCGTACCACCTGCCAGGTGCCAATGGACCACAGGTGGTACCCGTACCACTGGTTGAAAAGCCCTGGACTAGTCCAACCCCCCTACTCAAGATACATTAGTTCAATTTCCAGAAGGACAAAGTGTCACAGTCCAGGTTGAAGGGTGGAATTCCCTCCAACTGTGACTTTTAAAAGTCCCTTGCTCAATCCTTCATCCTTTCTCTCGGGGTCTTGCGGGACCCTGATCTCATCCTGACCCATCCTTTGCTTTCTTTACTTTCCTTTTTATCCTCTCTCCTTCTTTTTTTTTCTTTTTTTAATTTTATTTTATTTTTAACCACCAAAACAAAACAAAGCAAAACATAACACACATACGCACACAGTATATACTCCTCCCCCCCTTTTTTAACAGCGATTACGTAACGGTTATCTTCTATTATTTACATTCCCCCCCCTTATTCTTCTTTAGAATATTTGTCCTTATTGCCCGGTTGTTTCTTATTTACATTTTTCTTCCTTCATATTCTACTTAATAATAATAGTAGTAAAGTTGGAAGGGACCTTGGAGGTCATCTAGTCCAACCCCCTGCTCAGGCAGGAAACCCTACACCATTTCGGACAAATGGCTGTCCAGTCTCTTTTTAAAAACTTCCAGTGTTGGAGCATTCACCGCTTCTGGAGGCAGGTAGTTCCACTGGTTAATTGTTCTCACTTTCAGGAAGTTTCTCCTTAGTTCTAGGTTGCTTCTCTCCTTGATTGGTTTCCATCCGTTGCTTCTTGTCCTGCCTTCAGGCGCCTTGGAGAATAGCTTGACTCCCTCTTCTTTATGGCAGCCCCTGACTTCTTACTAAGAATAATTCATATTATTATTATTATACATTATTATACACATATTTTCACTTTTGACCTTTCCACATTTATTCTCCTCTATTATTTCTAGTCTCCAACCAGTCATACCACTTGTTCCATGTTATATAGTACTCTGTGTCTTCCTTTTTTTTTATCTCTTTTGTTAATTTGTCCATCTCAGCACAGTCCAGGATTTTTCTTATCACTTCTTCCTCTGATGGTATATTCTCATTTTTCCAGCATATGCATATGCTATTCTTGCTGCCGTTATTATATGTAAAATTAAGTACCATATTTCTTTACTATTCTTTTTGTTTAAAATACCCAGCAAAAAGATCTCTGGTTTCCAGTCTACGGGTTGCTCTATTATTTCTTCTTTTTATTCCTCTCCTCCGAGTGACAGTTGGTCTCCATCTTTTGATCTTCTTCCCATAGTCCATCAACCCGCATAAAGAGTCCTCGACAGAACGATCGGAGGAAACTTGGATTAAATTTCCAAAGGGCCCCCCCTAAGCAAAATTCCTGGATCTCCCCCTGTCAAACCTCGCAGGTGATCTCATCCAAGCTACAGCTGCAAAAAATTCCCAACAGATCAAGGTTATTATATATATATATATAAATATATATGAAGGAGTTCCATTCAACCCAGCTGAATTTTCTTTTCCTGCGCACTCTTAAATCACACAGACAAAAAAAAAAGGCCATTTTTCCTGCCTGGACTACAATTTAATGTGTTTCTGTCCCCCCCCCATGAAAAATTTGGGGGGTGAGGGGGGATGTCGGGTACATATGGGTGATGAAATGATCTTACCAAAACAGATGAGGTTGAAATGTTTGGTCTAACCATCTTTTTTTTTTTTTTTTAAGGTTGGGGCTTTTAGTTTCATTCGAAACAGATGTGCTAAGTCTTTCTTGAACGGGATGTAGCTAAAATCCAGGCAAGAAAAAAATAAGCGAAAATAAGGCCAACCCAATATAGTTATGCAGTAAGTTATATAAAAGTAAAAAAAAAAAATGAGATCGGTAAGCGTGTGTGGGAAGGAATGCGACAACAAAATCCTAGAGATTGTTTTTGTAGATCTCAGTAGTTTGCATCAGAGGTCCTTGTTATTTGAGGACTGTGAGGTGCTGGATACTCACTGAGCTGGTTGTTTTCTTGCAGACATTTCATGACCCAACTAGGTAACATCATCAGTGCTAGAAGGGAGAGAGGTGTGCAGGGAGGAGGAGGAGGAGGAGGAGGAGAAAAGGACTGTGGGGTCCTTGGTGCTCACTGAGCTGGTTGTTTTCTTGCAGACATTTCATGACCCAACTAGATAACATCATCAGTGCTAGAAGGGAGAGAGGTGTGCAGGGAAGAGGAGGAGGAGGAGGAGGAGGAGGAGGAGGAGGAGGAGGAGGAGAAGAAGAAGAAGAAGAAGAAGAAGAAGAAGAAGAAGAGAAGAAGAAGAAGAAGAAGAAGAAGAGAAGAAGAAGAAGAAGAAGAAGAAGAAGAAGAAGAAGAAGAAGAAGAAGAAGAAGAAGAAGAAGAAGAAGAAGAAGAAGGAGAAGAAGGAGAAGAAGAAGAATCCTAGAAATAGTTTATGTAGATCTCAGTAGCTTGGATCAGAGGTTATTTGAAGACTGTGGGATAGTCCTGGGTGCTCTCTGAGCTTGGTTGTTTTCTTACAAACGTTTCATTACCCAATTAGGTAACATCATCCGTGCTTGAAAGGAGTGGGGTTTGCTCTCCATTTATGTACAACTGAAGTGTCTTGTTGGTGAGAGTATTCTTGGCAGTTCCTTGATTTGGCTGTGGTTTATTTAGCTCGTTTGGATGAATAACAGAATATCTGAGATGGAAGGGACCTTGGAGGTCTTCTAGTCCAACCCCTGTCCAAGCAGGAGATCCTATACGATTTCTGACAAATGGCTGTCCAGTCTCTTCTTAAAAACTTCCAGTGTTGGAGCATTCACAGCTTCTGGAGGCAGGTTGTTCCACTGGTTAATTGTTCTGACTGTCAGGAAGTTTCTCCTTAGTTCTAGGTTGCTTCTCTCCTTGATGAGTTTCCATCTGTTGCTTCTTGTCCTGCCTTCAGGTGCTTTGGAAAACAGCTTGACTCCCTCTTCTTTGGGGCAGCCCCTGAGATACTGGAACTCTGCTATCATGTCAGTCCTAGTCCTTCTCTTCATTAGACTAGACATTCCCAATTCCATCAATAAGGGAGGTCAAATTTGCTAAACAACTTCACAACACCCTTTCCAACTGCAGTGATCCGTTTAATGA
>CM077919.1:282394503-282517842 GCA_039797435.1 Crotalus adamanteus | reverse complement strand
ATTTGTGCTTCAGGTGAGGCCTCTGGGGTAGAATGGTTTAATGATTCCTTTGTTGGTTTTCTTGCCTCTCCAAGGTCTTCTCAGGAGTCTTCCAGATATCAAAGGTGTCAATACTATTCCTATCCTACCTCTTTAAGATCCTCTGAGCAGGGTTTCCCACCTTCAACAATTTCCAGGTAAGTGAACTTCAAATCCCAGAAGGCAACTGGATTTTCTTTTTTTTTTTTCTTTGAAACATTTTGCTTCTCTATCTTATAGGGCTAGGACTGGAAGGGACCTTGGAGGTCGTCTAGTCCAGCCTAATGCCCAACACAGGAATCCTTATTCCATCTTCCCTTCCCTCCTTCTTTCCCTCCCTCCCTCCCTCCTTCCTTCCTTCGTTTCTTTCTTTCTCTTTCTTTCATCCTTTTGCTTTTTTGCTTTCTTCCTCCCTTCCTTTCCTTTCTTTCCTTTTTCCCTTCCTTCCTTCCTTCCCTCTCTCCCTCCCTTTCTTTCTTTCTTTCTTTCTTTCTTTCTTTCTTTCTCTTTCTTTCATCCTTTTGCTTTTTTTGCTTTCTTCCTCCCTTCCTTTCCTTTCTTTCCTTTTTTCCTTCCTTCCTTCCTTCCTTCCTTCCTTCCCTCCTCCCTCCCTCCCTCCCTCCCTCCCTCCCTCCCTCTTTCTTTCTTTCTTTCTTTCTTTCTTTCTTTCTTTCTTTCTTTCTTTCTTTTTTACTTTTTTTTGCTTTCTTCCTGCCTGAGGAATTTTGAAGTCCACAAGTCATAAAAGGGCCAGGTTTGAAGATTCCCTGGCCTAAAATGTGAAGAAAATCTGCCATGTGTGGTATATCCTTAATATATATGAGATCATAATGCTGGGTGGATTGTCAGTTGAACTGACAGCTTCCTGAAGATACCAAAATGAAACTGATACTGCGCGTGTCTTGACTCAACAAGAATGACAGAATTGACAATTATAGTGCTGTCGTTCCCTCGGTGGACAGATACAGATAAAATCACGAATTTGGGAGCCCCGCATCTCTCTTTGACAACCGTGGCTCTGAACAGCCATTGTGACACCCCAAGGGTTGATCAACGCAAGTAGAGTTTGCATCTCAAGGTCACATCTGTTAATAATGCGTATAAAAATGTGACTATCATCCCACTCAAGAAAAAAGCACTGCCAAGGATAACCTCAGATAAACATGCAGTAAATAGAGAGGTATGTCTGCCTGTATACTCATGTCACTCATACAATGTAAAGGACAAGGGGTGACAGCATAACAGTGTTCCAAAATGTGAGGGGCTTCTACAAAGACGGGGGGGTCAACCTATTCTCTGAAGCAGTGGTTCTTAACTTGGGCGATATTGCCCTCCCTGGGGGCGATTTCATTTTTCAGGGGGGGCGATGGAATGAAAAGGGGCGACGCAGGGTCGAAGGAACGAAAAGGGGGCGATATGGGGGCGATATGGGGGCGATATGGGGGCGATGGAGCGAGAAGTTTTGGGGACACTTTTGAGACTTTTCATACAGTGAATCGCTGTATATCTGTCGTACAAAAACATCAGATCGCTCGTTCTTCTGAATTGTATTTTCAAATGTTCCTCCAGCTAGCTTCAGGACAGAACGCCATACATATGTGAAGATGCATCGCTTATCTTCATGCGCGTTGCGCAGCAGCCTCTACCCATTACAGTGGCGCGCCATTGGCCAGAATATGGGAGATATGGGAAAAAGACTGGAAATAAATTATTTGCATCGATATGTCCTGATGACAATTTTAAAGAAAACAAAAAAAAGTGTTTGCATAAATTGAAGAATTATTCCCTATGTTGTGATTGAAAGGTTATGTTGGGGGAGGGGGCGATGACAACTTCCTCATTGGCTCAAGGGGGCGATTCGTTCAAAAAGGTTAAGAACCACTGTTCTAAAGGACCTGAAGGCAGGACAAGAAGCAACGGATGGAAACTCATCAAGGAGAGAAGCAACCTAGAACTAAGGAGAAACTTCCTGACAGTGAGAAGAATTAACCAGTGGAACAACTTGCTTCTGGAAGTTGTAGGTGGTCCAACACTGGACGTTTTCAAGAAGAGATTGGACAAACATTTGTCTGAAATGGTCTGAGCAGGGGTGTTGGACTAGAGTAGTGGTTCTCAACCTGTGGGTCGGGACCCCATTTGGGGTCGAACGATCATTTCACGGGGGTCGCCAAATAACGCAGTCCGCTATTTTTCCCCCTTTTCCTTAGCTGTGCTACTCCCTTTTATTCTATTGGCTTTTGAAAGCCCATAGAGTAGACTCTCTTGAATAGAGTCTAATTCTATTGGCTTTCAAAAGCCAATAGGAATTGTCCAGGCTGTCTCTGCCCTGCTGAGCCCGCCAAAAGCCCCATTCTGCAAACGGTGCTGCAAGTTGTCTGCAGCGAAGGCGAGCTGTCTGGAAGTTTCCACCCCTCCCTGCTGAGCAACTATTAAAAATGTAAGGAAAAGAGGGCCAGGGGGTGGGAGGTGGGAGGCCGGCGGGCGCAGGGAGGGTTGCTGGTGTGCGTGGGGGCCCGGCGGGTGCCTTACCTCCCTTGGGCTGGGCCAGCTGGTGGCCCAGCCAGTGGTCGCCCTGCGCGTCTCTACCGCTTGCCATCTACGCCTCGGCCGGTGCAGGGGGCGGCACCACGCATGTGCGGTGCTCCCGGGCAGGGAAAGTCCTCAACTTACGACCGGTTGGGTAGTCCTCAACTTGCAACCGGTTGGGGTCGCGGCATTAAAAAGGTTGAGAACCACTGGACTAGAGGACATTCAAGGTCCCTTCCAACTCATTCATTCTGTTATATATTGATCTCCAGGATGATACTGCAGTTTTGGGACTAAAGGTTGTTTTCATCCATCGTGCATACCATAAGATAAACAGAGCATCAAAGGTCTTTAGGATAAAGTGGATTGTGTGGGGTCCTTGGTGCTCTCTGAACTTGTTTTCTTGTGGACATTTCTCTATCGTCAGTCATCACTCATTCATTGTATATATTGATTACCAAGATGCTGCTGCAGTTCTGGGTTGAAGCTTATCTTCATTTATCATGCATACCATAAGAAGGTCTTCAAACTTGGCCCTTTGATGACTGGTGGACTTCAGCTCCCAGAATTCCTCAGCCAGCATGCCTGGCTGAGGAATTCTGAGAGTTGGTCCACCAGTCATGAAAGGGCCAAGTTTGAAGACCCCTGCATTATGTGATGCCACAAGGTAGAAGAGCCAGGTTGGGGACAAAGCATAGCTGGCTGGGGAATTCTGGGAGTTGAAGTCCACACCTCTTAAAATGGCCGCGGTTGAGAAACACCAGTTTAGCTCTTTCTGAGTTAGCATTATTTCCCCCCTCACATTATGTCAGGGGTCTTCAGCTTGGCCCCTTTTATGACTGGTGGACTTCAACTCCCAGAATTCCTCAGCCTGGCTGAGGAACTCTGGGAGTTGAAGTCCACCAGTCATAAAAGGGCCAAGTTTGGAGACCCCTGAATTAAGATACATTTGGTTAGAAAAGATGTTTTAAACCAGTGGTTCTCAACCTGTGGGTCGGGACCCCATTTGGGGTCAAACAACCATTTCACAGGGGTCGCCAAACATTTTTTTCCCCTTTTCCTTAGCTGTGCTACTCCCTTTTATTCTCCTGGCTTTTGAAAGCCAATAGAATAGACTCTCTTGAATAGAGTCTAATTCCATTGGCTTTCAAAAGCCAATAGAAATTGTCCAGGTTGTCTCTGCCCTGCTGAGCCCGCCAAAAGTCCTATTCTGCAAATGGTGCTGCACCAGTTGAGTAGTCCTCAATTTACGACCGGTTGGGGGTCGCGGCATTAAAAAGGTTGAGAACCACTGTTTTAAACTGATATCATTGATATTATTAAAAAAACTGTAATAAACGCCGATATTCAACTGTTTATCTATTAATAACAATTAGAATTGTGTTTGCTTAATGTGGAAAAATGTTTATTACTGGAAGAAGAGAGGAGGAATTGGATGGTGTAATATTGGATTTAGTTTGAAGAAGCAGAATTATTCATGGACCCAGTCAACATGTTGTCTATTAAGCACTTGTTTGTAAAAATAGAAAATGAATAAAATATTTATATATATATAAAAGAAAAAATAGGGAGATTTTTTTAAAAAAATAATAATAATAAAAAAAACTTTTTGAGTTACAGTCACGACTGTGTTCAGACTCCGGTAGCAATACTACTACTACTACTACTACTACTACTACTACCACTACTACTACTACTACTAATAATAATAATAATAATATAATATAACAACAATAACAGTAATAACTAATAATAGTAATATTACTACTACTAATAGTAATACTACTACTACTAATAATAATAATTAATAATAAGATAAGATAATCTTTATTGTCATTTTTTTTACTGTGGGCACAACGGCACACATCAAAAATGAAATTTAGTTGCCCGCTCTCAAAGTGAAACACATACATGACACACACCTAAACATACTATGAACAACATATGTATAGACCCATGCTATATACGTAGCAAATAAATGTTAAATACTGTCCATCTTGAATATATAACGGAAGGAGGAAGCTTGAGAGTTCACATATATAATAATAATTTAACATATATAATAATAACTTAACAGATTTCTCACTTAACAACATACATTTTGGGGGTCAGTTGTCATCGTAAGCCGAGGACGCTTGTATACAGGTCCCCAATAGAAGGCAGGCTGTTTGCGACTGTTTTTTTTTTTTTCCTGCAGTCCTAACTATCCGTTGCAGTCTGTGCTTCTGTTCGGTTGGGCTGCTGTGCCAAATCGGCAAAAT
Organism: Crotalus adamanteus; assembly: GCA_039797435.1. NCBI lineage: Eukaryota > Metazoa > Chordata > Lepidosauria > Squamata > Viperidae > Crotalus > Crotalus adamanteus. Next base: position 282,513,037 of record CM077919.1, on the reverse strand, counting down.
AAGTAGCAAAAAATATTTACATGACAAAGGTTATCACTGCCATTCATTACTAGAAATTGGTTATCCTTTCATTACGGTGTGCCACAACACACCAATTTAATCGGCTGGATTAACTGAGACCCCGTCTGAAATCAATCAGTGGCCCTTGACTCTCACTATCCATTTTTTGCTGCAGTTCAGTGGCCTGTGAAGTTCTGCTCTCCCCCTTCTTCTTCCGTGTTACTCTCTTTGGATCTAATTATATTCTAAGAATTGCTTAATACTTATAGCAGCACAATCACCTTTTGGTCCTATCTAATTAAGGATAGAAGACTCCATTTTTCTCTGGGAGCTTTATAAATAGTCCTCGAGTTACGGATCTAATTTATATGGCTGAATTTAGAGCAGAATTTAAGTGGCTGGGCAAGGCAGTTCTTAAGGGACTTATGCCCAATTTTTTTTTTTTGCCATGGATGTGAAGTGAATCACTGCAGATGTTAAGGGAATCACACGGGTGTGAAGCAAATCGGTTTCCTACATTGATTTTGCTTCTGGCAAGCTGGCCGGGAAGATTGCAAATCTTCGATCACATTATGCAGTAATTGCAAATACGTGCCAGTCGTATCGTATGTGATCATGTGGATGTTGTGAGGTTTGTAAGTGTGATGACCCAGGGCACGGCACAGAGGCAATGCAGTCAGCTGGCAATTCAAACCGCCCTTTAATTGCTCCAAATTTTCCCCAAATGCTCCCACGTTTCTGCCAAGCCTCCAAACAAAGGGAGACACACACACCTCTGGCTGCAAGTAGTTTCACACACAGTCTGATTAGGAGAGGAATTTACTCAAGGCCATGGAGATAACAAGGAATGACACATACATCATAAACCTAATGAGTCTGGGTGAATACACGCTTGCCTGAGCAGTTTCAGAAGGGAAGCCAAAATACAGTCCGAGTTCGTTAAACATCCAAGCAACGTTGTCAGCCAGTCCAATGGTCAGAGTTTCCGGGTTTCCAAGGAGAAGTTACAGAACAAGAGATCAGCAATAACACACGCAAAACTCCAAGGAATCAGCGTTTGTTCCCGACAAATGCCTCTCCCCACAGTGTCTCCTTAAATCTCAGTCTCCAGGTGTGCCTTGTGGAGAGGGGTCAGATGCTATCCTCCCAAGTAGTTGTGCCTGCCTGTGTTGTTCCCTCCTTCTCTCCACTCTGCGTGCTCTAGGATCAGGTGGGGGTGGCCCTTGCTCATCGCCTGAACTCTGTCTCTCCTATTCCTCCTGTCCCACTCCTGAAGGGCCCTGGCCTGCCTCGGCCTGCTCTTCCCCACATTCTTCTGAAGCCACAGACCCCTCTCCCTCGACCTCCATAGGGTCCCGTTCCAGCTCATTTTCCTCCGCAGATTCAGGCTCCGACGGAGGCATGACAGTAAGGGTGATGGTCATAAGTCACCTTTTTTCAGCATGTTGTAGCTTTGGATAGTCACTAAATGAATGGTTGTACTGTCAGACCTGCGCCGACTTGGTTCTCTAGGAAAGAGAGACTATCAACTCCACTTGTAGCGAAAGGTATACTTTTACTAAAGCCAAGTGGTTATCGTAGAGCAGGCGTCCCCAACCTGTGGGCTGTGGCCCATTGCTGGCCCTGAGTGGCTGGCCGGTGTGCATGTGTACATGAGTGTGCACAGCCCCACTCACGCGAGCGTTGCCATGACCGTTGCGGGCATTTGTGGCACCTTGACTCACAGCCCTTCATTTCATGATGGTTCCAAAGTGATTTACGACTGTTTTTCACAATGATGACCAATCACATGATCTAGTCACATGATCAAAATTCAGATGGCCACTGGCTCGTGATGGTTTCACCATCCGCGGGGGGGGGGATCCCCTTTTGTGACCTTCGGACAAGCAAGGTCAATGGGGGAAGCCATATTCGCTTAACAACCCTGTCACCAACAATAGGAAGTTCTTCAAGTTTTGTTTTTATATTTAAGCAACATCGACACACTCCGACTCGCCCATCATGGCCAAGAAAATCAAAAGAGGTTATGAGAAGGATTTGCTCAGAATCAAAATCCAAGTTTGTTTGGAGCACAGTTAACCAGTGGAACAGCTTGCCACCAGAAATCGTACACACTCCAAAACTGGAGGTTTTTAAGAAGAGGCTGGAGAGTCACTTGTCTGAGATAGTATAGGGTCTTCTGCCTGAGCAGGGGGCTGGACTAGAAGACCTCCAAGGTCCCTTCCAGCTCTATTCTATTCTATTCTATTCTATTCTATTCTATTCTATTCTATTCTATTCTATTCTATTCTATTCTATTCTATTCTTTTCTATTATTTCATAGTTTCTATTCTATTCTATTTCATATTCTATTCTATTCTATTCTATTTCATAGTTTCTATTCTATTCTATTTTACTCTATTCTACTCTATTCCATTCCATTCCATTCCATTCCATTCCATTCCATTCCATTCCATTCCATTCCATTCTATTCTATTCTATTCTAATTCCATTCTCTATTCCTATTCTATTCTATTCTATTCTATTCTATTCTATTCTATTCTATTCTATTCTATTCTATTCTAAATTCCATTCCATATTCTATTCTATTCTATATTCCAATGTCTATTCTATTCTATTCTATTCTATTCTATTCTATTCTATTCTATTCTATTCTATTCTATTCTATTCTATTCTATTTCATAGTTTCTATTCTATTCTATTTCATAGTTTCTATTCTATTCTATTCTATTCTATTCTATTCTATTCTATTCTAATTATTATTATTTCACAAGAACGTGAAGGAGAGCTCTTTTACAAATAACTGTTTCTCCATAAATCTATTGACCTTTCCCAGTTCCAGACAAGCAGCAGCTTTGCCCACCAGTTGCAAGGAACAGGAACTTCAAAAGAGCATTTTTAAAAGGGTACATTATGTTTCTTGGACTTTCTGTTTTTTGGGAGATTAATTCCTTCTGACGCCAATGGCCCCATGCTGCCAACTAAGTCAAATGTATTTCATGCTTTATTTTTATTTTATTTTATTTCACTCTTGCCTTACAGGATTTCGTTGGCAGTAACTCTGGAGGAGGAAGGAAGTGAATAGGAACCTTCCATTTAAAAAAGAAAGAAAAGAAAAGAAAGAAAAAAGAAAAATAAAGTGAAAAGGAAGGCTTCCCAAGTTTTGTGAATAGGGGTAGAGTCATGGATGGAAAGATATTGCTAAATGGGTTAAAAAAACAAAGAAAGAAAAGTTCTAAAGCCAGGGGCAAAGTTTTTAATGCCTGCTTGCTTATTACACCACCTACTAAATGGATACCTCGATTTGCAAAGTGAGCAACATAAATAAACAGAGAAGAGCAATAAGATCAGGGGACTGGAGGCTAAAGCATATAAGGAATGGTTGCTGGAATTGGGTAGGTCTAGTTTAACAAAGAGAAGGACGAGGGGGGACAGGATAGCAGCCTTCCAATCTCTCAGGGGCTGCACCAAAGAAGAGGGAGTCAAGCTATTCTCCAAAGCCCCTGAAGGAGAGAAGCAACTTAGAACTAAGGAGAAACTTCCTGACAGTTAGAACAATTAACCAGTGGAACAACCTGCCTCCAGAAGCGATGAATGCTCCAACCCTGGAAGTTTTTAAGAAGAGAGTCCGGTCTCTTCTTTAAAAAACTCCAGTGTTGGTGCACCTACCACTTCTAGTGGCAGGTTGTTTCACTGATTAATTGTTCTCACTTTCAGGAAATTTCTCCTTAGTTCTAGGTTGCTTCTCTCCTTGATGAGTTTCCATCCGTTGCTTCTTGTCCTGCCTTCAGGGGCTTTGGAGAATAGCTTGACTCCCTCTTCTTTGGGGCGGCCCCTGAGAGATTGGATCCCTGCTATCCTGTCACCCCTGGTCCTTCTCTTCATTAAACTAGACATACCCAATTCCAGCAACCGTTCTTCATATATTTTAGCCTCCAGTCCCTGACAATTGTTCTCATTGTCAGGAAATTTCTCCTTAGTTCTAGGTTGCTGCTCTCCTTGATGAGTTTCCATCCGTTGCTTCTTGTCCTGCCTTCAGGTGCTTTGGAGAATAGCTAGATTGCTTCTTCTTTGGGGCAGCCCCTTAGATATTGGTAGATTGCTATCATGTCACCCTTAGTCATTAAACTAGCCAATACCCAATTCTTGCAACCGTTCTTAACATGTTTTAGCGTCCCCTAATTATCTTTGTTGCTCTTCTCTGCAATCTTTCTAGTGTCTCAACTTCATTTTTTTTAATATCATGGTGACCAAAATTGGATGCAATATTTCAAGTGTGGTCTTACCAAGGCATTATACTTGGTATCTGGACTGCTTATGTATGATAAGACCGTATATAGGTACTTCATAACAGTGGTGGGATTTAAATAGGTGAACAACCAGTTCTCTGTGTGGATGCCGCTTCCAGAAGTCCATTCTGGGCCTGGGCAACAAAAAATTAGGCACCGGTTCTGCCGAACTGGTGTGAACTGGCTGAATCCCACCACTGGAAGGAAGGAAGGAAGGAAGGAAGGAAGGAAGGAAGGAAGGAAGGAAGGAAGGAAGGAAGGAAGGAAGGAGAGCATGGATGGAAGGCAGGGGGAAAAGAAGGAAGGAAGGAAGGAAGAACGGAAGCAAGCAAGCAAGCAAGCAAGCAACAAGCAAGCAAGCAACAAGCAAGCAAGCAAGCAAGCAAGCAAGCAAGCAAGCAAGCAGTGGTGGGATTCAAATATGTGAACAACTGGTTCTCTGTGTGGATGCCACTTCCGGAAGTCCATTCTGGGCCTGGGCAACAAAAAATTAGGCACCGGTTCTGCCGAACTGGTGTGAACTGGCTGAATCCCACCACTGGAAGGAAGGAAGGAAGGAAGGAAGGAAGGAAGGAAGGAAGGAAGGAAGGAAGGAAGGAAGGAAGGAAGGAAGGAAGGAAGGAAGGAAGGAGAGCATGGATGGAAGGAGAGCATGGATGGAAGGCAGGGGGAAAAGAAGGAAGGAAGGAAGGAAGGAAGGATGGAAGCAAGCAAGCAAGCAAGCAAGCAAGCAGTGGTGGGATTCAAATATGTGAACAACCGGTTCTCTGCGTGGATGCTGCTTCTGGAAGTCCATTCTGGGCCTGGGCAACAAAAAATTAGCCACCGGTTCTGCTGAACTGGTGAGAACTGGCTGAATCCCACTACAGGAAGGAAGGAAGGAAGGAAGGAAGGAAGGAAGGAAGGAAGGAGAGCATGGATGGAAGGCAGGGAGAAAAGAAGGAAGGAAGGAAGGAAGGAAGGAAGGAAGGAAAGAAGGAAGGAAGGAAGGAAGGAAGGAAGGAAGGAAGGAAGGAAGGAAGGAAGGAAGGAAGGAAGGAAGGAAGGAAGGAAGCAAGCAACAAGCAAGCAAGCAAGCAAGCAGTGGTGGGATTCAAATATGTGAACAACCGCTTCTCTGCGTGGATGCTGCTTCCAGAAGTCCATTCTGGGCCTGGGCAACAAAAAATTAGCTACCGGTTCTGCTGAAGTGTTGCGAACCGGCTGAATCCCACCACTGCTTCATATCCTTGGCCAATCTGGCTGCTAAAATGACCACCCATGGCTGGAAAAATACCTTGGGTAAGGAAACATTTACAAAAAAACCCCCCAAAACAAGTAAGTTCAGAGAGCACCACGGACCCCTCGTGTTTTTCCTCTCCTGCTGCTCTCATTCGGTTTGCAAAGGATCTTGCTTTCCAAATTCTTCCCAAGGAGAAGAGAACTGGTGTGAATTTCTCAAAAGGAGAATGATGAGGCTTCCAGGGGACCTGCCAATATCCGGTCTTTCATCGCAACATCTTCTCTCCTGTGGTTGAACTGGTGTGCCACCCTTTCAGGAAGTGCCTAGAGACCATCCTGTTGAAGGAAAGTCTTCATCGTGGTTCAGTCCAAGCCGGGGATAAACAACATGCTTTAGAAAGAAGGTTGCAGTTTATTGAAGAGGAGAGCCAGACAGAAAGATGGCTCTGGAAGAAAAGAGAGAGAGACCACATGTAGGGAGTGGGTTTTTATACCCTCTGGAGCCTTTTGTTTGGAGTTGTTCCTGTGGCGTGAACTTTGACCTGAGTCTGAGTCTGCCTTTCTGCTATTCTGATGGTGGTGGGTTAATCCTAATCTGTCCCAAAGGTCATATCCTGCTTCCTTGGGGCTGTGGCTGATGACTGTTGGATTTTTTTTGGTGTGAGGGACTGTTGATTCGAGGGATCTTTCTTCCTAATCCCAGTTTCCTGATTCCAGTCTTTCTGACAAGATTAACACATCTGTAATTCTGCAGACTTGCTTTCTGTTTGGGACAGAGAGACTTGGGGGGGGGGGCTTGGTTTCTACCTTTAAAAATCCTTTAAGGAAATATATTCTGTCTTTTAAATATTTCCAGAAATATTTCTTTCTCTGGGGGGGGGGAGATGACTTCCCACAATACCAAGAAGGGATTCTTCCCAGGGGAGCTTTTCAATGCTGCTGGTTTAAATGGCTTTAACAAGTCTGATTTTTGTTGCCATAGAAATTTCTTGGTTTTTCTGGGTCCCATCAAAGTTGATCGTCCTCTCTAAAATAACAAAGGCGGTGGCTTAAAAAGAAAACCTCTGTGAAATGTTTTACAGATGGCACTTAACACCGATGAGGTTAGCAAAAATGTTTAAAAATATGTCTGGCAATTGTTGGAAGTGTAAACAAAAACCCAGGCACATACTACCCTCTTTGGTGGACGTGCCCTAAAGCTAAGAGATTTTGGTCAAGAATACTATAGATGATTAGAGAAGATGATTAAAAACAAAACACCTAGATTTTAAGCCAGAATTATTTTTGTCAAGTATAACTGTAGGAACCTATGAAAAAGAATGTATATATCTAATATTACATGTATTAACTGCAGCGAGAACTGTATTCGCTCGTCATTGGAAAAAGGAAGATTTATCAACGGAGGAAGAGTTAATGAAGAAAATTCTAGACTGTGCAGAAATGGACAGATTGACATTGAAAATGAAAGAGAAAGAAGATTCAGAATACTTTAGAACAGTGGTGGCGAACCTATGGCACGGGTGCCAGAGGTGGCACTCAGAGCGCTCTCTGTGGGCATATGCACCGTCGCCCCAGTCCTAGGCCTTCAGCTAGGTTTTAGAAAACCTTTTCACTTTAGGCCTCCACCAACGTGTGCAAAAAAAAAAAAAAGGTTCAATCAGTCAATTTCAATTTCTCGTGGGGAAAAAAAAGATCTTGCAAAGTTGGAATTGATTGATTGAACTTTTTAGTCCCACCCAGTCTGCCGTTACCACTGCAGCCATGCCCACCCAATGGGCCACGCCCACCCAATGGGCCACACCCACCCGGCACCCGACAATGCATAAGAGGGTTTGGGGTTGCAGTTTGGGCACTCGGTCTCTCAAAGGCTCGCCATTACTGCTTTAGAACATGGGATACTTAATAATAATAATAGTAGTAAAGTTGGAAGGGACCTTGGAGGTCATCTAGTCCAACCCCCTGCTCAGGCAGGAAACCCTATACCATTTTGGACAAATGGCTGTCCAGTCTCTTCTTAAAAACTTCAGTGTTGGAGCATTCACCGCTTCTGGAGGCAGGTTGTTCCACTGGTTAATTGTCCTCACTGTCAGGAAGTTTCTCCTTAGTTCTAGGTTGCTTCTCTCCTTGATTGGTTTTCGTTGATTAGAAAAACGACGTAGAGAGAAAGGAATCTAACATGTAATTAGTCAGTTAAATATTGGAACCCAGACAATAGGTCGCTGACAAAATATTAAGGATTTGTGATTATAAACAGTCTCTATATAACTGCAGGTGTTCAGTTAGTGACACCGTTGTTTAATGAATCCAGCTTCCGGCATTGACTTTGCTTGTCAGAAGATCGCAAAAGTGGGTCACGTGACACCGCCCTGGGATGCTGCGACCGTCGTAAAGGTGAGTCAGTTGCCAACAGTCTGAATTGTGATCCCATGACCACAGGGATGCTGCTACGGTTGGGTGAAAAATTGTCGTTAAGTGTGAAAAAAATTAACGTTAAGTCTGAAAAATGGTCATAAGTCGCTTATCTAAGTGCAGTTGTAACTTCGAACGGTCACTAAAGGAACTATTGTAAGTTAGGAACTACAGGTACTGAATAGCTGAGTTGGAAGAAATTTTGTAGGTCTTCAAGTCCATCCATCTATAAGCTTCTCCAGGTCATCTATTTGTATCCATCAGCAAGCAACACAATATTATCTACCCTTTTTATTCATTTGCTGTCATTTGTAAAATCACTACGCCTAACTTTAAATTTCCTCTTTGAATATTTAGCGTTAACTGAGCCTCCTCTTTCGTTTTTTAAACTTTTATAGGGAGTCTTTGAAAACTTCTTGACGTTCAGCTAACAAAGCTGTGCCATCCATCAGCCTCTCTTCATTCCTTCCAACCCTATCATTCTTTTAATATATTCGCTGAATAAATTAAACCAACACCCAGACACTATGCATCCTTTTTTCTCTCCCTTTCTATTTTGCACTATTACGTTTCTCCCAAACCAGTTTTTACAATGGTTTGTTCCCTGTAAGAGCTCTTCAGAATAATTCAGATTTCCTGGCACGTCCAGGAATCTTAAAGCATCCCATATTCTGGCAAAAGATGGAGAATCAAAGGCCTTGCTGTACTTAGCAAAGTAAAGGTAAACTTGATTCTTAAACTCTTGGACTCCCTCTATTTTCTGTCTAATGTTAGTTATCTGATTGTATATCCGTCTGAGTTTTTTGTTTTTTGAAATCTGCCTGTATGTTCAAGATGTGTTAATACCACTTTACAACGTCTTCGTAAGGCCACACTTGGAATACTGCATCCAGTTTTGGCTACCACGATGTAAAAAGATGTTGAGACTCTAGAAAGAGTACAGAGAAGAGCAACAAAGATGATTAGGGGATTGAAGGCTAAAACATATAACAAACAGTTGCTGGAATTGGGTATGTCTAGTTTAATGAAGAGAAGGACGAGGGGGGACATGATAGCAGCCTTCTAGTATCTCAGGGGCTGCCCCAAAGAAGAGGAAGTCAAGCTATTCTCCAAAGTCCCTGAAGGCAGGACAAGAAGCAATGGATGGAAACTCATCAAGGAGAGAAGCAACCTAGAACTAAGGAGAAACTTCCTGACAGTTAGAACAATTAACCAGTGGAACAACCTGCCTCCAGAAGCTGTGGGTGCTCCAACCCTGGAAGTTTTTAAGAAGAGACTGGACAGCCATTTGTCTGAAATGGTATAGGGTTTCCTGCCTGAGCAGGGGGTTGGACTAGATGACCTCCAAGATCCCTTCCAACATTATTATTATTATTATTATTGTTGTTGTTGTTGTTGTTGTTGTTATGGATCATCACAGTCAGCCAGATGTTCAGACTGGATTTGGCATTTTGTTGTTGTTGTTGTTGTTGTTATTATTATTAAGCTATTCTCCAAAGCACCTGAGGACGAAGCAACGGATGGAAACTAAACTCCATCACTGGAGGTTTTTAAGAAGAGACTAGACAGTCACTTGTCTGAAATAGTATAAGTTCTCCTGCTTGAGCAGGGGGCTGGACTAGAAGACCTCCAAGGTCCCTTCCAGCTCTATTCTATTCTACTCAAGGAGAGAAGCAGCCTAGAACTAAGGAGAAATTTTCTGAAAGTCACAACAATTAATCAGTGGAACAACTTGCCTCCAAAAGTTGTGGATGCTCCAACAATGGAGGTTTTTAAGAAGAGACTGGACAGCCATTTGTCTGAAATCGTATAGGGTTTTCTGCTTGATCAGGAGGTTGAACTAGATGACCCCCAAGGCCCCTTCCAACTCTGCTATTCTTTACATTTGGCATTTCCCGTTCTGTGGATGGCTTCCCTCTGATTTGTAAGATGTTAAACGTAGCACGAAGGACAGAATTACTGCAATGCTTTCATAATTTGCCAAGTTTTTTGTAACTCTTTCTCCTGGTATATGCAACTGTCTCCCAATCTGATATTTTCCAGCTTATTCCACATAGCTCCCAGTCTTGCAAAGCATCCGCCATTTATTTTTTTTTAACCAGAGTCTGATCTCTTGGACTTTAAACAGAATAAAATTTAAAAATAAACTTAAAAAATATGCTTTTAAAAACCTTAAAAATAAATGTGTCTCTTTGCAGGATCTTTGTAAAGCAGGAAAAAAAAACTTTATTCTAAGGTTACATGATGCTAGTGTTGTACATATCTTGACTATTAAGTTATATTAAGAAATGGCTTATTACCGAATATGATATTGATTAAATGTGGTATTCTTTTAAATTTAAAAGCAAACTATGTATGTTTTTTTACTTTCCTAAAAATACACCCTAAACAAAACTCTTTCCTTTTTTTTTCCACTCTAAGGCCATACATTCTTATTCTGTATTTGTTGACATGCTGCCGTTAGCACTTTCACTATCTCTTCGGTTTCAAATGTTTTAATTAGTATTTAATCTGGATCTTTTGTTTTCTTGCATGTCAGCTGGTCTGTTGCCTACTTTATAAAATTTTTTTACAAGAGTGGGATTATTTTTTGGGAAACTCCAAATTCTGGAACTCACGTCTTCTGAAAGCAAGTCATTCTCTTGATTAAAAGATTTTAACCTTCAAGAAATTTCTCCTTAATTCTAGGTTGCTTCACTCTTTAATGATCTTCCAGCCATTATTTCTTGTCCTGACCTGCTTTGGACAACAGAATAACACAATAATAGAGTTGGGAGGGACTTCCTGACAGTGAGGACAATTAACCAGTGGAACAGCTTGCCACCACAAAAAGTGGGTGCTCTTATCACAGGAGGTTTTTAAGAAGAGACTGGACAGTCACTTGCCTGAGATTGTATAGGTTCTCCTGCTTGAGCAGGGGGCTGGACTAGAAGACCTCCAAGGTCCCTTCCAGCTTCTATTCTATTCTATTCTATTCTATTCTATTCTATTCTATTCTATTCTATTCTATTCTATATTCTATTTATTTTCTATTTTCTATTCTATTCTATCCAAGTCTTCAAAGGAATTTAGGGGTGGCCACAGAATGAAAGAATTGGTAAATTCCATTGATCGATTTATTCTATTCTATTCTATTCTTCTAGTCCAACCCCCTGCTCAGGCAGGAAACCCTATACCATTTCAGACAAATGGCTGTCCAGTCTCTTCTTGAAAACTTTCAGTGTTGGAGCATTCACAGCTTCTGGAGGCAGGTAGTTCCACTGATTAATTGTTGTGACTTTCAGAAAATTTCTCCTTCTCTCCTTCATGAGTTTCCATCCGTTGCTTCTTGTCCTGCCTTCAGGTGCTTTGGAGAATAACATGACCCCTTCGTCTTTGTAGCAGCCTCTCCAATGTGAGAACATTGGCATCATGTCACCCCCCGTCCTTCTTTTCATTAGACTAGACATACCCAATTCAGGTTTTGAGGGAACAAGTGTGGGAAGATGAACAAGCCTTTTAGGTTCAGCTAGGGTTGAATAAGATGGAAGATAACAAACCCAGAAGATCAAAAACTTGCCTGCTAACGTACTAACGAGTCAGGTATCTATCATCTGCTTAGCATAAGAGCTGATGGCACCATGCCAGTTAATTAAATCAGCTCTTCCCTTAAATCTCAAGCAGTACATCAGCATATTTCTAGGAATTAGAGGCTGAAGAAGTTCACGTCAGTTAGGATTTCACATACGTTAGTCACCCATTTTGTTAAAAGTTGCTTCTTGGAAATGCTTTGGAATAGAATAGAATAGAAAATATGGAATGGAATAGAATAGAATAGAATAGAATAGAAAATATGGAATGGAATATAATATAATATAATAGAATAGAATAGAATAGAATAGAACACAAATAGAATAGAATAGAATAGAATAGAATAGAATGGAATGGAATGGAATGGAATGGAATGGAATAGAATAGAATAGAATAGAATAGAATAGAATAGAATAGAATAGAATAGAATAGAGCTGGAAGGGACCTTGGAGGTCTTCTAGTCCAGCCCCCTACTCAAGCAGGAAAACCTGTACAATCTCAGACAAGTGACTGTCCAGTCTCTTCTTAAAAACCTCCAGTCTTGGAGCCTTCACAGGTTCTGGAGGCAGGTTGTTCCACTGATTAATTGTTCTAGTTGTCACAACAATGATAAACATCAGATGAGAACCACAACGACAACCGTGGATCAAAGCTGGCAGAGAGGGCGGACAGCAGATCCAAGTCATGTTTTACAAGGGAAGCTTCATCGATCAATAAAATCCTAGCAGAGAAAACAAAACATTAATAAAATAAAACTTGGCTTCCCTCAGCAGTGTGGCCCAATTTAAATTTTGCTGTGGGGGAATTTGCACACGCAGCAAACTGCCATGCATTCCCCCCCACAAACCTCATAACCTTTTGATACCCTTTGTCCCAAGGAAGCAGCCAAAAGATCACCCCCTTTTGACTTAATATCTTACCTACCTAAATAAATAATATGCTTTAAGTTCCCCCTTATCTCTTCCTGTCTTTATCTCTTCTTGTCTTTATCAGTTCTTTCTCCTTTTCTAATTTACCTGTATTTGTTTTTACCTGCTCTCAGCAGGTAATATTACTAGAAAATAATTGCTTATATGAAGGAATTTTTCAATTACTTTATGTCAACAGCTAAAGATTAAACTTCTAAATGTAAAATGTCAGCAGTTAATGGTAAAGCCTATGTATGTAAAAAGTCTATAAGAAACAATAAACTCAGAGTTTGTCAAGCTGTGTTCTACAGCTTCAGACCTCTGCTCAAGACATGCCTGAGTCTTTTTCTTAGCATCGTTACATTTTGCCAAGAAAATATGTTTTTTCTCTCTCTCTCTCTCCTTCTCTCTCTCTCTCTCTCCCACCCCAAAATACAGCCCTCTCCAGCACAGTCTGGATAGAAAAGGACTTGACCTCTTCCGCGGATCTTGATAAATGGACTGGATGGTCTCAGAAGTGTTGGTCACTGTGCTAAGTTTGCCACCAACCATATTGTGAAGTTTATGGATGATACAACAGTACTGAGCCTTATTCATGATGACATTGAGGGTGCTTACCGCAAAGAGGTTGAGGGGTTGGTGAACTGGTGTAAGGAAATCAGCCTAGTTTTAAATACCGGAACAACCAAAGAGATCATTGTCGACTTCAGAAAAGGCAGGCTCAGCCACACTTCTCTGTGCATTAATGATTCACCTGTGGAGATGGTTACCAGCATCAAATTCCTGGGTGTGCAGTTAACAAGTAGGCTGGCTTGGTCGCTCAACAGCGAGACACTGGTGAAGCGGGCACAGCGGGGCCTGCATTTTCTGCGTCGCATGAGAAAAGCACATATCTTCCTTCCCCTGTCCTGACCACTTTCTACAGAGGGACGATCGAGAGCATCTTGTCATACAGCATCACCGTCTGGTTTGGAAGCATCCCTGCTTCGGACAGGAAGGCAGTGCAGAGAGTGGTGAGGACAGCAGAAAAAGCTATTGGCAGTTCCCTCCCTTCCATCCAGGACAAAGCACAGAAGCGTTGCTTGAGCAGGGTCCGTAAGATTATCTGGGATACGATACATCCTCTTCACAACCTGTTTTCCTTTGTTACCTTCTGGGGAGAGGAGGGGGCTCGTGGTGTCTGAAGCAGAACATCCAGATCCAGTTTTGTCCCATACAGTATCAACCTTGTGAACTCTCAAGCTTCCTCCTTCCATTATGTATCCAAGATGGACAGTGAATAATATTTGTATGTTACTTATATGTAAGGGTGCAGGTCTATACATATGTTATAGATAGTACATTTAAATATGTGTTAGGTATGTGTACACTTCGAGAAGAAGCAACTAAATTTCATTTTTAATGTGTGCCGTTATGCCCACGGGGGAAAAAAAATGACAATAAAGGTTATCTGTCTATCTTCTCTTTTAGCGGTCAGTACTTTGACTGAAGTTAGAACACAGAACATAGAATAACAGGGTTGAAAGGGACTGTGGAGTTCTAGTTGTGTTCAAATTGCCAAAATCAGATAGTCCTCGATTTACAACTGAGGCCCCAAATTTCTGTTGCTAAGCGAAACAGTTGTTAAGTGGGTTTTGCCCCCATTTTACGACTTGTCTTGCCACTGTTGTTAAGTGAATCACTGCCACTGTTAAGTTAGTCACACAGTTTGTTAAGTGGATCTGGCTTCCCCCATGGACTTTGCTTGTCAAAAGGGGAATCACGTGATCCCGGGACGCTGCAAACCATCCCAAAAAATGAGTCAGTTGGATCACGTGACCATGGGGGACACTGGATGTATCTTACCTGTTGTGGGGTTGGAAGGAGACAGCCAGGGCCAGTCAGAATTCCCATTAGAAGCCCGATAGAAGAGAATATTTGTAGCTTAGGGTTGAATTGAGGGGTCCTCGGTGCTCTCTGAGCTTGGTTGTTTTCTCCCAGACGTTTCATTACCAAACTAGGTAATATCATCAATATTTGAAATGAGTGGTGTTTATGGAGAGCAGGAGGAGGAGGAGAAGTAGATGGAGAAGGAGATGGAGAAGGAGGAGAAGGAGAAAGAGATGGAGAAGGAGAAGGAGAGGAGGAGGAGATGGAGGAGGAGGAGGACAGGGTTCTTGGTGCTCTCTGAGCTTGATTGTTTTCTTGCACACGTTTCATTACCAAACTAGGTAACACATCAGTACTAGAAGGGAATGGGGTATGTGAGGGGGGGAGGAGGAGGACTGTGGAGTCCTTGATGCTCTTTGAGCTTGGTTGTTTTCTTGCAGACATTTCATTACCTGACTACATTTGGTAATCATATGTTGCGAGAAGTTGATGCTGTGGAGGATGGACGGGGGTATGACGTCCTGTAGTCCTTGGGGTCATGGAATGTCAGACACGACTTAGCGACTGAAGAGCAAAAAAGCATCTCACGAACCTTTTGGAGCAACCTTGGCATCGAATATTTGCTGGATCTTCACCACGACCCATCCTGGTTTGTGTTCCCTTCTGGTCTCCCTCTGCTTGAAAGGCAAAACGTTGTTCTTCATCCCCAGAGGCATAGAACAATGGCGATTAACTCCTCCATATTATGGCTGTGTCAGCTTAACGAGCCTAAATAAAGGGAAGTGCATTCGTGTGGAAAACGAAGTGATAAAAATCACAACAGACTTATTCGCTGCCTGACTTCTTCTTCTTCTTCTTTTTTAAAAAAAATAATCATCCGGCTGTTGTCATCAATGCTTCCGTACTAGGCAAGGACGGCCGAATTTGTGGACGTAAGGCACATAGTGACTGGTGGCTGCAGAGTGGAAAAACCTGGGTAAATTAAATACCAATGTTGGGTTTGCTTTCTTCAGAAAAAAGAGCTGCTGCCGGCCTTTAACAACGACGGACATTTTACTCTGCAGGGTTGCGTTAGTGGTGAGGGGCAAGCAAATTTGTTGATCAGTCGTCCCAAAGGTGCTTTTTCAAAAAGGCGAGTGGACTTCCTTTGTTCTTCCTTGAAGGCGTTTTCCTTTTACCCCAAGGAGCTTCTTCAGTTCGGACTGGCTGGTGGAGAATGGAAGGATTTATGTGTTGTGATTCCGTCCCAGCCTGTGCTCCCAACAGCTGAGTCTGAGGAATCTGAGGAGGAGGTGGAGGAGGCATTTGAAGGGCCATCAGGGGCAGAGGGAGGCTCTGAGGAATTACAGGACTCATGGTTCGATGCAGAGCCTGGGCCCTCCAGTCGTGTTCCTGATGAAGCTCAGCTGTGTGAGGAGAATGAGTCAGACTCGGAGGACTCACACCTGATGGACATGCTAATTGATGCTCGCACACGTCATCAATTAGCGAGAGTAAATCAGCAGCAGTCAATGTGGCAACTCCAGAGTAAAAGAAGAAGGCAATGAGAGGCAACGCCTTGGGACTGCTGTATAAAAAGAGGAGGTGTGGGCAGTGCTGGTTGCTGAAGGCAACCGTTTGCAAAGTACTTCTTGGGATCCTGGTTTGTTCGTCTTGCTTGTGACTACTCTTCTGTTTGCATCGTGTTTCCTGTGGACTATTTCCTTCATTTGGATTGAGTTTCACTGTTTGTGTTTTGGACTACTTGGCAGGTTTGTCACCCATATTAAAAGGGGGTTGTTTTGTTTTAAAGTCTCCAGCCTATTTTATCAACAGGGGTTTGGTCCTTGTGCCTTTAACAAGGACGGCTATAGGCTGGGATAGAACATTATATTTATATGCCTTGCGGTCATCTGAGCGTTAGTACTCCCTTTGAGAATCGTCGAGGCTATTGAAGTTTTATCTGCGCCCTCGGGATCACCCAAATAGCACAAATGGGTGTGGAACCTTCTTGGAACTGTGTTGTAAACATGAGATAGGTGGTGTCGTATCCCACCCCCTTTTTGAGAGAGGGCTGTTCAATGTTGACCTAGATCAGGGGTATCAAACTCAATTTCACTGAGGGCCGCATCAGCATTGTGGTTGCCCTTGGGGGGCCAGGTGGGTGTGGCCAGAGTGGGTGCAGCCTACTGGGTGGGCGTGATGGAGTGGGTGTGGCCTACTGGGTGGGCATGGCCAGTTCTACATCATTCACGTCAAGGGTGCCTGTGGGAGTCTGGGCAGGAGTGGGACAGATCTGAGGGTCTCTGGCAGAAGGGGCTGAGACCGGGGCAAGTGCCAAGGCATGGTGCATTTCTTCATTCCTCACAAAGTGCCATGATGGCCACCACAAAATTGTACATTGGCTCCCGGCTGGCCTGGGCCAGGGTCAAGGCAGCAGGGGCTGTTCCTTCACTGTTTCCAGGATGGCTTCACAGGCCGCATGAAACCACTTCGTGGGCCGCATCAGGCCCCCGGGCCTTGTGTTTGACATGTCTGACCTAGATGGCCTCTTGGACTCCTCTTTCAAACCAGCAGTCCTCTCTGTCCAGAATGTGGATTTTGCTGTCTTCAGAAGAGTGACTTTTGTTTTTCAAATGCAGATGGAAGGCTGATTCTTGCCCTGAATGGGTTTGCTCTCCTATGTCAGGGGTAGGCAACCTTGGCTCCTTCATGACTGGTGGACTTCAACTCCCAGAATTCCTGAACCAGCATGGCCGGCTCAGGAATTCTGGGCGTTGAAGTCCACCAGTCATAAAAGAGCCAAGGTTGCCTACTCCTGTCCTATGTTGTGCCAGGTGTTTGTGAAGTGGTTGTTTTGCTTCTCCAATGGACAGATCTGCGGGTCTCACTGCATTGTATCGCATATGTCACACTGCTGAGTTTGTGGTAGGAGTTTTATATTGATGGTAGAGGTAGTCCACGACTTATGATCACAGATGGGGTCGGAACATCCATTGCTACAGAACGTGAGGGAGTTGTTAAGTGACTCACAGCTGATTTTACGACCCTTCTACCAGGGTGGTGAAATGAATCGCCATGGTTATGAAGTGAATCCAGCTACTCTCGTAGACTTTGTGTCGGAACCAAGAAGAAAATGGCAAAGGAAGAAAGCTAGAGTAAAACTGAAGAAAATAGAGGGTTTTGATCCATTAGATGGGATATTATATTATTATCTAGATGTTTGTATATGGTGGTGAATAGATAATTGCTAGAAATAGAAGTACTATCGTAACTAGAAAGATAAGATTTGTAATTAGAATATTAGATTTTGGTATGAGAAGGGAAACAGGAAAACGCTAACAGTGGTTCTCAACCTTTTTAATGCCGCGACCCCCCAACCTGTCATAAGTCGAGGACTACTCAACCGGTTGTAAGTCGAGGACTACTCAACTGGTGCAGCATCGTTTGCAGAATGGGACTTTTGGTGGGCTCAGCAGGGCAGAGACAGCCTGGACAATTCCTATTGGCTTTTGAAAGCCAATAGAATTAGACTCTATTCAAGAGAGTCTATTCTATTGGCTTTCAAAAGCCAATAGAATAAAAGGGAGTAGCACAGCTAAGGGGGAAAAAATGGCGGACTGCATTGTTTGGCGACCCCCGTGAAATGGTCGTTCAACCCCAAATAGGGTCCCGACCCACAGGTGGAGAACCACTGCGCTAAGAAGTTAGAATAAGGGAAGCTTTTGATTACCCGGATATAACTTACTTTGAAATTATAAACAATGGAGACATTTTGAACACTGAGGGGAAATTAAAATTAAAAAAAAAAGCGAAAACTGGATACTGATTGAACATATGGATATTAAGTGCAAATGCAAGTAAGATATGTGTTGGTTTGAAAAGCTATCCAAAACTGACATTACCGATATCATGAGGAAAATGTAACAAAAATGTTGATATTCAATTGTTTATTTATTAATAACAATAAGATTTGTATTTGCCTAGTGTGGGAAAGAAGAGGGGAAACATCTGATGGTGTTAATATTGGATCTAGATTGAAGAAGTTAATATAGACCACTGAATTACTAAATGGACCGAGACAACACGTTGTCTATTAAGTATTTGATTGTAAAACTAGAACATTAATAAAATATTTATAATAATAATAATAATAAGCTTTTTTTAATAGTAATTTTCCCAAGCTCTTGAGGAGGAACAGAGTGAGCAGCTGCATGAATATATTCACATCCCTATATCAATCACGTATAAATGAGCATCTGTACAGGTAGTTCTTGATTTACAATCATCAGTTCAGCGACTGTTCAATGGCACTCAAAAGTGATTTATGACTGTTTTTCACACATGCGACCATTGCAGATCCCCCAAGGTGACGTCATCAAAATTCAGATTCTTGGCGACTGACGGTCACCGTACCCTGGGATTATGTGATCAACTTTCGCAACCTCTTGACCAACAGCCAATGGGAAAGCCAGATTCCCTTTACAACCGTGTTACTCACTTGGCAGCAATGTGTTTCACTTCACAACCGTGACAAGGAACGTCATAAAATGGGGCAAAACTCACTTAACAACTCTCCTGCTTAGCAAGGGAAATGTGACCCTCGATTATGGCCATAAAGCCAAAACAAGTGATTTTCTTAGTGATTCTGGAGTTTTAAGTCTATGGCTGACACGTGATTCGTTTAACCACCTTATCTTTAGTCCCAAATGCGGTCGTTAAATGAGAACTACCTCTAGGAATAAGAGGCCTTTGCCTGTGATGGTGCAGGGAGAAATATTTGCAAATATGAAGGGGTATCATTGTCCATCTCATGTCCAGTTGCTGAATAGAGTGGGATTCCTCTCCTTATGATGCTCATTTAGTAACAAAACCTGTCTTCAAATAATCCTGTCTATCTATCCCTTTTTAAACTATCCATGTTAGCAACGTGACATTGCAGATAAGTGGCCAATAAAAATGGAAACCCTGTGAGTTAAACTTCCATCTGATTTCAGCCAGAACTACTTCACGACTGCTCAAGTTTTTTTTTTCATCCCTCCTCATCCTACTTTCTTTTTGTGCTGTGCCTCTGAAATTACAACTCCGTGTGTAACAATTGCTTTGTGACTGGCTTCGTAGGAGCTGCTCTAGGGGAGAACGAGAATGCTGTAAAGTAAGGGGGAAAAAAGCCATTTCTGCTTTATTGAGTAGAAAGAAGCATAAAGTGATTGGGGAACAGCAGCAAAAGAGATCTGTGTTTTTCGTGCCTCTTTTTCCCAAGTCTGAATTTTACCACATTTTTGGAAAAAGAGGCTCATGCTACCATCTTTTTTCCTCCCAAAGAAACATTTATTTTTTTTAAGGGCCTAAAAGGAAAAGAACCGAAAACCAGATTTATCCACGACCACAAAAAATAAAATAAAAGAAAAGACGTGGTGCGCATATGCGTTTTTACTGTTGGAGCTATTAAACTGATGCGAACCAGATGGAAAAATAAGACAAAAGAATTCACAACTTACAGACTGATTTGAATTCCTTTAATTTCACACAATGAATAACATATGAATAGGATTAACTTTTTTTCTCTTTTTTTTTTCCTTTTAATAGTTAAGTGCTCTATACTGCGCTAACCTGATTTGGTAGCAAAGACTGGAGCTCCCTTTTAGAAAAAAATGTTTAAAAACCAACATCTACAATTATGAAAAAAGCATGACATTTTAGCATGCCAGATATAACTAACTTTCAAATAACAACAAGTCCGTTTTTTTTAAATGTACAAAAATGCTTCATGAATAAAAACCGTTACAAAAAGAACATTTCAAACAAATGTACAAGTTTTTTTTCCGTCTCGCCTCTATATTCAATAAAATACAAATACATTTTTGCTCTAAAATATGTTTACATACAATCAAAGTAGAACATGCAAATTACACGTTAAAAAAGGCTTTTAAAAACCACTTACAAACTAAAAAGTAGCCAGCACGACTTGTAAAACAATCTTGTGCCCCGTTCATTTTGTAGGATTTTTTTTTAGTTTTTGAAATACAGTATATACATATTTAACACTTCGTGTGCATTTAGTATTATTATTTAAGAAACAGCACTTAAAAAAAATAACCGATCCACATGATTTTGTATTTAGTTTTTCTTCCCCCCGTTAACCAATCTCCTTCGCGATATTTTTCTTGCTTTAGTAATAAATTGGCAGAGTTTTTATGAATATTTCCAATAAGTTTTCTTGGCTGGCTAACAACACGATCCCAAAATTTGCTGTGCTTGCGATTAACCCATCTGAACAGAGAAAAGTCAATATAAATAGACACCAACTTTTCAAATATGATTACTTTAACCCAGGGATTGTCCAGCGTTGGCAGCTTTTAAGACTGGTGGCTTAAATTCCCAGAATTCCTTAGCCAGCCAGGCTGGCTTGGGAATTCTGGGAGTTGAAGTCCACAAGTCTTAAAATTGCCACATTTGGACTCTCCTATTCTAACATAACAAGCAGGCAGGTCAGTTAAATCCTCTGGCATTCTGTGTGTGTGTGTGTGTGTGTGTGTGTGTATGTGCGCGCAACTCAGTTAAGTTTGCATTTACATTTTTGAATGCGGTTGGGATACCCCTGAACGGAAAACATACTGCAATTCACATATTGGCAAAAACAAATTGCATTTAGTTTTGAGTTGAGAAGCTTAAACTGGAAGATGTGCTTATTCTAGTCCTATGTATATTTTTAACAACTGGCAATTGAGCATCACTCCGACAACAACTTTAAAAGAAAATGTCATATCCTCAAGACATTTATCCAAAGGGCCCAAAAGATGAAGACAGGTGCAAACTGTATATAGTCAAGCAATTTATGCATATCGAGGTTTTATTCTGCTCGGTTTTAAGTCCTTTGTTTCTTCGTAGGAAGGATGTTGATAAGGGGTTTGAGACTGTAATCCTAAAGGACTATTTTATGGATTAATTACCTATGTCCTACAAAAAAAAACATCAGTGTCCTCAACTCAAGAGGGAAGGAAATATATACTCTAATCTCTTTAATTGTGTCCCTGCGAGAAATACCTTTGTGTTCGGTGAATTTAACTTCAGCTAAATTGTCTAGGCGCTCAATGTTCATAATAAATGAATTTTTTTTTTCCTGGTCTCTGCCTCTGCATTTTCAAAAGCTTATTTACTGACTCAATACGCTCAGCCCTAAACGTCAAGATTACAAAACACAGTTGCTGCATTCTCGTGCCAAAATAGGTAAACCATACTATGGCTAGTGGGATGGTTTGACACAGGTATCATGCTGAATGATGGCTTGGCTGGCTTTCTAAAGCTCACTCTTAATTAGACTCACAGGTTTGGTCAAAATATTGATGAGCTCCTACTCCCAAATCAACTCTGTAAGCAATCTAGATTCAGTGTCTGATTTTATTGCGATTCTGTCTATGGCTTTGTATAAATCCTGGACGGGACATGGGAACTACTTCACAACTCTTCACAACAGGAGTTCCCAACATTGGAAACTGAAGGGAATAGGCTGTTAGAATGTCCTGGAAGGGTTTAAAGCAGGAGTCTCCAAACACGGCAACTTTTAAGACTTGAGGACTTCAACTCCCAGAATTCCACAGCCAGCCATGCTGGCTGGGGAATTCTGGGCGTTGAAGTCCACGAGTTGCCATGATTGAACTATCCTGTCTTAGACAACGTCCATTTTCTAATTCTGATTTCCCTCAAGGATGATCAACGACCATCTTCAGTCAAAAAGCCAAATATGACCCACAACAACTCCCCATTTGATGAGATAGCATGTCTTCCGGGTGACCAAATAAAAGCCATTGGCTTCAAAATGGCTCCACGATTCCCCTCAGGATATCTCAGTGATTCACTCTCTCCTTTTGTTTTTGTGGAAACTGAACGGGACATTAAACATTATTAAATGGAGGATTTTAGACGGAACTAGAATAAAAGAGTTGGAAAGGATCTTGGAGGTCATCTAGTCCAGCCCCCTGCTTAGGAAGGACACCCTATAACAGTGTTTCTCAACCTTGACAATTTTAAGGCATGTGGACTTCAACTCCCAGAATTCCACAGCCAGCATTGCTGGCTGTGGAATTCTGGGAGTTGAAGTCCACGTGCCTTAAAATTGTCAAGGTTGAGAAACACTGCCCTATACCATTTCAGACAAATGGCTGTCCAGTCTCTTCTTAAAAATCTCCAGGGATACCCACAACCTCTGGAGGCAAGTCGTTCCACAGATTATTTGTTCTAACTCTCAGGAAGTTTCTCCTTAATTCTAAGTTGCTTCTCTCTTTGATTAGTTTCCATCCGTTGCTTCTTGTCCTGCTCTCCGGTGCTTTGGAGAATAGCTTGACTCCCTCTTCGTTGACAAAAAATGAATTTTATCGTTCACCTATCCTGGGTCTAGATTGAAATGATGAAAGACGATTCTTGTAATTTTATGAAGATGCCTTGTCAATGAAAACTGATTCAAAAATCAGCATGATTTGCAATCTAATGCTTCTTCCTACTCACTGGGTTTACATCGTGGGGGGGGGCGCTAAGCTGAAAGTACAGCTTTATTTTTGCATGATGTGTTCATTCCTATATTTATGATTTTTTGGGGGGAGAACCTATTTTTTAACTGCTAAGTCTCAAGGATTTGTAATAATTGTGCTAATTGTTTTTAGATGTTCCCTGGAAATAAAACACAACTGGCCACTTATCTTAATCCAGTCCTCAAATATACTACTATTTTGAAATTCTGAAGTTGAAAGGGCTGCAGGATTTTAACTTCAACGCATCTATGATAGGAAATGAGGCAACATATTTTACATGTATAAATTATTAAGTTTTGAAGGAAGCAATGGCAGAACCATCCTTTACCAATATGTAAATGAAGTCACCGACGGCGTCGATCATTGTCAGGAGAACAAATTACAAGTGTACCTATGAGCATATATATGCACAGTGAGGTATCAGACACAATTCATCCATTAAATGTCGGTGAAAGATACAAATTGGCTTGAGAGAACATTTGCCTGGTGATCAAATCCCCAAGAAAACAATTATCACCTATACCTCAACATCTCAAGTTCAAAATCACTCAAGAGATTCCCGTTCTGCTTCCGAAGAGTTATAATAATAATAGTAGTAAAGTTGGAAGGGACCTTGGAGGTCATCTAGTCCAACCCCCTGCTCAGGCAGGAAACCCTACACCATTTCGGACAAATGGCTGTCCAGTTAATCCTTTGGTTGCAAGGAAAGAGAAATTAAAACTAAAATTAAATTAAAAGACGAGTTAAAATGAGAAACCAGTGAATTCAAAGAGGGAGAGAATTTTACACTGAGACTCATAATGACTACTTCAGTGGGTCTCACTCATGAGTGCTACAGTCATTTTTTCCAAAAGGGATTTGATAAACTAAAATGGTATCGCTTGGAAGTCTACAATCTGTAGTCAACAATCTGCGTTGGCTTGCATCAAGGCAGGACACTCAATGTAGATTTACATGAACTGTTCCTTCCATCCTCACCTATCTGTTTCTCAAAAGGTTTGGCAGAAGTTGGTCTTCCTTACATTGTTCTAGCATACTACAGGTATGGCCTGTCCTCTTGTTTTAATTATCATCACTATTGTTAACATCAACTTTCTTTGGTGCAGAGGTAGAGGGCAATCCCAACCAATCCATCCATCTCACTAAAAAAATGACGTTCTTCTGAGTCGCCTATTTTGGTTAGCATCCAAAACACACCTATGCAATGAAATACTAGTCCCCTGGAGAAGAAGTGGATGCTGGCGTTTGGCTCTGCTCCGAATTTACCGGGATTATGCAAACGAAAACCGAGATGTTGACATTGCTAGGGTTGATGAAACGTGTCCTTGAAAGACGATGAGGATTTTTTGCCAAATCACAGCATGGATGGAACAGATACATTAAGAGGATATGTGGACAGATGTGGTCTGTATTTTATCACTTAGAACAGGGGTGTTCAAACTTGACCCTTTTATGACTTGTGGACTTCAACTCCCAGAATTCCTCAGCCAGGCACGAATTCTGGGAGTTGAAGTCCACAAGTCATCGAAGGACCAAGTTTGAAGACCCCCGTTTTAATGGGATGAGATCCGTTTTCATTTTTGATCCGATTCTGTTCCCTTTGAGCCTTGTATTCGTGAGGAATCCTGTCTGATCGAAAATAGGATACTTCTGGTCTTAAGGAGGCCTTGCTAATGGTTGCAAAGATAGATTTCTGCTTCAGAAACAGTGAGATGATCTTAGGAATAGGGTAATGCTTATCTATTGAATTTTGAGGAGAATTTTCGGTTCTAAATACTGTATTTTCCGGCGTATAAGACGACCCCTGACTTTGGCACCGATTTCCATGCCTAGAAAGTCGCCTTATACACCGGAAACTACCGTAATTTCCGGCATATAAGACGACTCGGCGTATAAGACGACCCCTGATTTTGGCACCGATTTCCATGCCTAGAAAGTCGCCTTATACACCGGAAACTACCGTAATTTCTGGCGTATAAGACGACTCGGTGTATAAGATGACCCCTGACTTCGGTGCTGATTTCCATGCCTAGAAAGTCGTCTTATACACCGGAAACTACTGTAATTTCCGGCGTATAAGACGACCCCCAACTTCGGCGCCGATTTCTGCGCTTTAGAAAGTCATCTTATATGCCGGAAAATACGGTATTCCTAAGATGTTATCATCCCCATACTGAATCCAAACTCAGCGACTGTCTTCACTTATTTCAATTTTTTGGGGGGGGGGCTAAAATTTCTTCTTCACTCTGAGGTAATTGCATACATCATGCCCGGCTTTTTTTCCAATAAGATGAAATTAATGGGGGAACGGAAAGGAAGTTATCAACAACTGCCCTTATTTTCCTTTTTCATCCCCCCCCCCTCTTTTCTTGGATGAAAAGATGCTATAAAATATGCTGCTTAAAGCAAAACAAGAAGAAATGATGTACTGAGTGAGCGAGTCAAATCTGCTTCAGAAACAGAAGCCAACAACACAGTGAAAGGGATTTGATCTGGTCAATTGGAAATGACTTTTTTTTTAAAAAAAAGTTGGGCTCCATGCAGACGTGATTTCTTCCTTCGTCTTTCTAATTACATTATATACAGGAAAAAACAACAATGGCCCCACCCCAAATATTTTTCAATTTATTAAGGCAACCACATCTTGGAAGGAAAGACCTCCAGAGTAGCTTTAATTCAAACACTATCTTTTGAACATCTAGATTTTTTTAAAACATTATTATTATTATTATTATTAGATAAGAACACTTGGTCATTTTAAAATTTTCATTTAGAAGTTCTCTGCTGAGAAATTTACACGGTTTTCATCTGTTAGATTTTTTTTCCGGTGAAATTATGACTTCAAAATGGCTTTTCCTTTTTTTTTCCTTCACTGTATTGGAAAACAAAACAAAACAAAACAAAACAAAACAAAAACAACCAGTACTGGGCACAAATTACAGAAATGTTTCTCATCATTAGCACAAATTTGTTTTGAGCAGCCTCTATTTTTCTGGCTTGGATCCTTTTAAGATTTGTTGAAAATAGCATCACTGTATATTCCTTTTTTGTTGTTGCTTTTCCCCGATAGCTTATAAGGGCATTCGCGGGTGAATCGACAGAACCAAGCTGAGGGTCACCCCCTCCCCACTGCCATCTTCAATTCAGGCACTGATTTTAAGCATATTTGGACATAACTGTGACTGCCATCTTGATTTTTTGTTTTCTTTTGTTTTTTGAAGACACCTGGATAGGTGTCCCCTTTCTCCCAATCGACTAACAAATTGAGGCTGCTGGAAAATTCTCCTTCCTATCAGCCAG
Source organism: Crotalus adamanteus (assembly GCA_039797435.1). Lineage (NCBI taxonomy): Eukaryota > Metazoa > Chordata > Lepidosauria > Squamata > Viperidae > Crotalus > Crotalus adamanteus. The sequence goes on along the minus strand of CM077919.1, from coordinate 282,486,964 downwards.
CCAACTTTTGGAGCGCTCAAGTTGGGACAGTAAAAAAATAAAAAAATGAATTTAGTTTTCAAATGAAGCAACGAGCCCTGGCAGCCATTTTGTAAATGCACAATCCACTAGGCAGCAACTAGTTGACAGAGAGAGACCACCACAAGTTCTTGATGATTAAAAGGATCCCTTCTCCTATCCTGTGTGACTCTGGATTTTCTGCCTACATAACTCATTGGGGAACCAATTTCCTATCCATCGGGCCATCTATGGAAGAGAGAAAATCAATACTCTTCAAAATTAGCGGCAAAGATCGCGCAAGGGTTAGGGTTAAAACAAGGGTCTTCAAACATGGCAACCTAAAGACTTGTGGACTTCCAACTCCCAGAATTCCTCAGCCAGCCCTGGCTGGCTGAGGAATTCTGGGAGGTGAAGTCCACAAGTCTTAAGGTTGCCAAGTTTGAAGACCCCCTGGGTTAGAAGCTTGATGACCGTCAACCTGGGCATATGTTCTTTTCAAGTTCCCAGACCCAACATGAAACCTTGTTAAAAAGGAAACATGCATTTGAGGAATTTGCATTATTATTATCAGTTTTGAAAAAAGGGGATGCAATTTTCAGATGTAACCCGGAATCTTGGTTGCTGGGTAAAACTCTTGTGGCTTAAGAGCTGTGAGGCGGGGAACACATTCCCCCCCCCCACTTCCCACCTTCCGCTGTCCAGAAATGCTGCTGGTGATTTCAATGACCTACCAAAAAAGGGGGCAAGAACATCATTTGAGAAAAGGTGTTGACCACACTGGTAAGGAAGGACACCACGTTCTCCTACCGTCGGGGGGACTTCGGGAGACACAAGAACGAGGGTGACTCGTCTGTACCACAAGAACGTAAAAAAAAAAAAGCGAAACTCAGTTAAGTTTGAAGAACCTCTTCCGTACCTTCTCCCTTGTTATTAACCAAGGGGTTCCCATCACAGTTGAGTTCTTATTGTAATGATGACAAAGATGATGATGATGACGACAAGGAGTGATCCAATTTCATCTGGATTCTTCAGGATTGCTGTGCTACTGACAGACAGAGCAAGTCTGTAGAGGCTGTAGAATTGTCCACTCGGGCCTACTGGCGGGACGTTTCCCCCCCCCTCTGTCTTTCGTTGACCATCTTGGATACTAGGGAAGATGTTCGTTCTCGCTTCCTCTGTTTTTCCGATGCCTTTTCCCCTTCACTTCGTCTTCCTCATCCTCCGGATGCGGCTGTGACTTGCTTTTCCGCTTTCCGACTCTTGGCGTCCGAGGCGGAGGGACCGGGAGGAAGGGAGACTGGGACGTTTCCCGGGCCATGTGCACCACCGCCTCAATGGTGGCTGCCACCGGATCTTGACCGCTGGCCTGTTCCAGGACCACAGAGTTCAAGAGAAGCCGTTGACCTCGTTTGCAAGGCAGGTCAACGCATTTCTCCAGCACAGGCATTTGGTCTCTGGAGTCGTCGTCAAACGAAGGGGGCTGCTTCCGAGGACGGCCTCGTCGCTTCTTGACAAAATTATTCCCCGTCTTGGATTGTCTCTGCAACCGTTTGGCTTTCAGGATTTTGTTGACGTGGTCCAAGTTCTTCTTTGTGGAGAGGACCTTGGTGTAGCTGCACATCTTACGCACCTCGCACTGGATGGCTTCGATTTCGCACCGCTTGAATCTCTTCTTGAGGGTCGAGCTGGCTGGAGAAGACAAAAGAGAAGAGAGATTAACCCCTGGTCAAGAGTAAAGCAAGGTGGGGAACGTTGGTTACCCAACATGTCGTCCTGCAAAATACCTGATGAGCGATGATTAATGTGGGCCAAATTCAACATTTACGGAAGCTAAAAATCCACGAGGAAAGTCCCAAAGGTGCTTTTTTCCACGAGGCAACTGGACTTTCTTGTTTTTATTTGAAGACGTTTCGCTTCTCATCCAAGGAGCTTCTTCAGCTCTGACGGGGTGGTGGGGAGTCCAGGTGTCTCGTGAGAAAAAGCACCTGTGGGCAGTGGTGGGATTCAAATACCTGAACAACTGGTTCTCTTATTGGATGCAGGCCTGGGCTGCCGAGGCCTAGAATGGACTTCCAAAAGTGGCATCCATGCACTTTTGGCGGGCTGTTGTGGGAGACTCCTTCCCGGCCTCTGAGGCCTAGAACAGACTTCTGGAAGTGGCATCCATGTACTTTGGCGGGCTGTTCTGGGAGGCCTGCTCCCGCCTCCGAGGCCTAGAATGGACTTCCGGAAGTGGCATCCATGCACTTCCGGGTAGGCCATTCTAGGCCCGGGAGGCCTCCTCCAGGCCTCCGAGGCGTAAACTGGACTTCCGGAAGTAGTGTGCATTCAGGTGGTTCTCCAAACTCAGCAAAATTTAGCTGCCGGTTCTACTGAACCGGTGCGAACTGGCTTGAATCCCACCACTGTCTGTGGGACAACCATGACCTGGATGACTGAGAATCTCCACAGACGTTCACGAGCAAAGGTTGAAAAAAATTGGGAAATGGCCTAGGAAAATGGAACATTTTGGAATTATTGGGAAGATACATCTAAAAATTGTAGTCATTGACACTGGTTCGTTTGTCGTTAATTCTACCTTAGGACGCTGAGACAATGAACGGATTCAGAGGGAGAATCTTGCAGAGAAATTCTGTTTTTATTGTCTAACATTCTGGAGTTGAGGTTCTTTAGAAGGAATTGGTTTTGGCAACCCAGATGCTTTTTGCCCTTCCTAAAAAAAATTGATTCGTATCAGCGAGTCTTAAAGCTAATTTATTTGTATCAGAGCCACTTAAATTATTTACAGCCTGCCACAGTCAACAAGATTTCAAGTCAGTACAGAATCCATGAAACATGCGAAGTCAGGAGGAAACATCAATCCCACTTTGGCCAGAAAAAGAGACTAATAATAATTTAAAGACAAAAGTACTAAGGGGAAGCAGTTCGGTGTAGTGGTTAAGGCACCAGGCCTGACAGAAAGAGAGCATGAGTTCGAGTCCCACCTTAGCCATGAATGCCAGTCGGGTGACTTTGGGCCAATCACCAGGAGACGGTGAGTTCTAATCCTGCCTTAGCCAAGAAAGACAGCTGGGTTACTTTGGGTCAATCACTAAGAGGCTGAGAGTTCTAGTCCTACCTTAGCCATGAAAGCCAGCTGGGTGACTTTGGGCCAGTCACCAGGAGACGGTGAGTTCTAGTCCCACCTTAGCTATGAAAGCCAGCTGGGTGACTTTGGGCCAATCACCAGGAGATTGTGAGTTCTAGTCCTACCTTAGCCATGAAAGCCAACTGGGAGACTTTGGGCCAATCACCAGGAGAAATGAGTTCTAGTCCTACCTTAGCCATGAAAGCCAGCTGGGTGACTTTGGGCCAGTCCCCCTCTCTCAGCCCAATCCACCACACAGGGTTTTTGTGGGGGAAAACAGCAGAAGGAGAAGAATGTGTTGGATGTTTGCTGCCTTGTAAAAACAATAAAGGTGGGATAAAAAAATAAGAAGGTGAACTGAAGCCAGGCTGACCCCAATCTGGCCTTCAGGAGAAGACATGCCACAACGCAAGACACTCCACGCCCATCTCTCTTCCTCATCCTGGATGGACACCTCCCTCCTTGCAGGGAAACCTGAGGAGGCTCTTCTTCATGGATGTGCAGAAGACGACTAGGAGAAGATCCAGAAGATCATCATCATCATTGTCATAAAGTTGGAAGGGACCTTGGAGGTCATCTGCTCAGGCAGGAAACCCTATAGTACCATTTCAGACAAATGGCCGTCTGGTCTCTTCTTAAAAACTTCCAGTGTTGGAGCATTCACCGCTTCTGGAGGCAGGTAGTTCCACTGGTTAATTGTTCTAACTGTCAGGAATGACAGTTAGAACAATTAGTTCTAGGTTGCTTCTGTCCTTGATCAGTTTCCACCCGTTGCTTCTTGTCCTGCCTTCAGGCGCTTTGGAGAATAGCTTGACTCCCTCTTCTTTGGGGCAGCCCCTGAGATACTGGAAGACTGCCATCATGTCCCCCCTCATCCTTCTCTTCGTTAAACTAGACATACCCAATCCCAGCAGCCGTTCCTTATATGTTTTAGCCTCCAGTCCCCTGATCATCTTTGTTGCTCTTCTCTGCACTCTTTCTAGAGTCTCAACCTCTTTTTTACATCGTGGTGACCAAAACTGGATGCAGGATTTCAAGTGTGACCTTACCAAGGCATTTGAGAAGACACTTTGCTTTCTTAACTGGTGGTGATGGGGGGGGGATGACTTTGGAGGTCTCCTAGCCTAATTCCTTGCTCAAGGAGGAGACCCTGTACCATTCAAGACAAGAAACAATGGATGGAAACTAATCAGCTTTGCCTTCAGAAGCTGTGGGTTCTCCATCCCTGGAGGTTTTTGAGAAGAGACCAGACATCTGAAAGAAGTAGTAGTAGTAGTAATAGTAGTAGTAGTAGTAGTAGTTTCTCCTTAGTTCTAAGTTGCTTCTCTCCTCGATTAGTTTCCATCCGTTGCTTCTTGTCCTGCCTTCAGGCGCCTTGGAGAATAGATTGACTCCCTCTTCTTTGGGGCAGCCCTTGAGATATTGGAAGACTGCTATCATGTCATCCCTTGTCCTTCTCTTCATTAAATTAGACCTACCCAATTCCAGCAACCGTTCCTGATATGTTTTAACCTCCAGTCCCCTGATCCTCTTTGTTGCTCTTCTCTGCACCCTTTCTAGCATCTCAACATCTTTTTTGACATCGTGGCGACCAAAACTGGATGCCGTATGCCAAGTGTGGCCTTACGAAGGTCTTGTAAAGTGGTATTACTACTTCATGTGATCTTGATTCTATCCCTCTGTTAATGCAGCCTAGCACTGTGTTGGCCTTTTTGGCAGCTGCAGCACACGGCTGGCTCCTGTTTAAGGGATTGTCCACTAGGACTCTGAGATCCCTCTCACAGTTACTACTATTGAGCCAGGTACCCCCTATTTTACTTTAATGTGATTTGCATCCGCAGCTCAGACAGCATCCTTGCTGAAAATAACGAGGGAGGCCCAGTGTCCGTTCTTCCCTTCACGCCCTTTCGACTTACAGAGGATGAAAAGCTGGAGGAGTGTTTTGTAATGCAGGTTCTCCTCAAACTATGACCGTCCACAGAGCCTGTCCATTACAGCCACAAGTTGTGACGGCCGTTAAATAAGGGCACCGTGTGACTGACTCGCTAAAGAGCCCCAGTTTGGTGGTTAAGTGTCCACATTGGGTCGTTAAGTGGAGCCCAGTGTACCTCAAGGTTCGCGGAGGCTCTAGGACAGTGGTTCTCAACCTTTTAAATGCCACGACCCCCAACCAGTCATAAGTCGAGGACTACTCAACCGGTCGTAAGTCGAGGACTACTCAACTGGTGCAGCACCGTTTGCAGAATGGGACTTTTGGCGGGCTCAGCAGGGCAGAGACAGCCTGGACAATTCCTATTGGCTCCTGAAAGCCAATAGAATTAGACTCTATTCAAGAGAGTCTATTCTATTGGCTTTCAAAAGCCAATAGAATAAAAGGGAGTAGCGCAGCTGAGGAAAAGGGGAAAAAAATGGCGGACTGCGTTGTTTGGCGACCCCCGTGAAATGGTCGTTCGACCCCAAATGGGGTCCCCACCCACAGGTGGAGAACCACTGCTCTAGGAAGTAGGCCTCAAGTAGACCTCATCCTAGTCATTAAGCAAGCTGACCATGCGATTGCCTTACTGAATGACCCTCATCCCCGCCTAGTTGTTAAGTGAAGGTTACTAATTGGGCAGAGGATGTCTCGTAGGTGGGGGAAGCCCTGGGAGACCTAGTACTTATAGAGTCCTCAATCTGTGACTGTAATGGAGCCTGCCACCCCGCAGTTCAATAATCCCACCTCCCAATGCAGTCGTTAAATGACTGTACAGGTCATTAAACGGAGCACGACGTTTCTTGTGGGTGGCTGGGGGGGGGGCCTAGTACAGTGGCTGCCCCTAGTTGCAGACCACCTACACAAAAAAGTCAATTATGACTTAATAAATGTAAACCGTACAGGAAGTCCTCAAGTTACAACAGTCCATTGAGTGCTGTTCCAAGTTACAACAGCGCTGAGAAAAAAACCGACGGCCGTTTTTCGCACTTGAAACTGTGGCAGCCTCCCCACGGTCACGTGATCAAAATTCGGACGCTTGGTGACTGGCCTGCACTTATGACGGTCGCAGCGTCCCCCCCGGGGTCACGTGATCCTTCATTGCGACCTTCTGACAAGCCACGTCACTTAACAAACGGTGTTAGTGCCTTAACAGCTGCAGTGATTCACTTAACAAAGGTCGTAAAATGGGGCAAAATGCCCCTAACACCTGCCTCGCTTAGCAACGTAAAATTTTGGTCAAAAGTCGAGGATTACCTGACTGGAACAGAGTATCTGAGAAAAAGGACTCCTTGAAAGAGGCAAGAGAATTCAAAATGAAGGATGCTCTTGAGAACATCTGGATAAATAAGGGCAGAATGGAATTAAAAGCCATACGGCGATTGTTGACGTCTTCTGAGCACTTAAGAGTCAAAGAAATGTGGATGAAAACTTTCAGAAAGCAGGGGCAGATCTTAGAACCAAGTAGTTGCGATGGGAAAATTTAATCCCACAATAGTGGTCAAAATTGTGGAAATCTTTTGGGAAAAGTGTACAGTAGAAATGCCACTTTTGGTTAAGCTTCCACCCATTTTTCTTCCAATTTCTTTAGAAATGTAGCCTTGTTCACTTAATCATACTATTTTACATCGCTTTCTGGGCAACTGGTCAACTCTTTGCACCATGACTTTAATTTTATGACGTTTTACAAGCTCAGTAAATGAAAGAACACACAAAAACCCCCAAGCAACTTGATAGCCATCACATTTCACACTGACAAATGTCCTCCTCTCAGCTTCAATACAGGACAATCACTGGATCCTACTGTGATCTGATTGGCTCATTGGCAAAACAAGGTGACCCCTGATTGGCTCTCTAAACACGCATGCTCATTGGCTACAGTCAGATGAAGGAAAGCTACCTGATGTCAACCTAAGCAAGGTGTGCTTCCTTTTTCTGGTTATTTGGCTATAACTTTTCATAGAATACAGTACAGATAATTGAACCAACTTTGTTGCATTACGTTCTTGATTAAATTATCTTTCCATTGATATATAATTTTATGGTACTACTCCCCCTGAAAAGTGGTGTTATTAGCCATCCAACCTCAAAAATACACTTTTCCCAAAAGGTTTTCACAATTTTGACCCCGACTGTAACAGCATCTGTTCAGAACAAAGTCTGCAACGTAGTCTGGCTTCTAGGAAAATCTGACATTTTTTTCCTCCTATAAAAAAGCATGGAAGAAGACGCCAAGAAGCTATCCTTAATTTGATTCTAATAGGGAGGATTTCACGAAATAAGTTCGATGGAAAACAGCCACGTTCGACTGGGGATTTTAAGAAAGATTGAATAGGTACCTTGGATTTAAGGCAGATTTTTAATCAACCGATTATAGGTACGATTCTATGACGGAGAAACTCCAGGGAAGGTCCTCATTTCGCGACCGTTTATAAAGTTACAACGGCACTGAAAAAAGTGACTTCCGGCTGTTTTACCCCCGCGGTCACGTGATCCAAATTTGGAGGCTTGGCAACTGACTTGTACTTGTGACAGTTTACCTGTTTCTGCTGCTGGTGGAGAAGGTAAGAGTGATAAGATAGGCGTTGAAGACACGGCAATGCCGTTGAGAGCTGCTGGTTTCCGACGTGTCACTGCAGCCGAAGCAGAACATTCGTTCTTACTGTGGAGCAAAGCCTGGTCTGCTTTTAGGTGAGAACTGGTAATTCCTGGAAAATAGATAAAACGAAGATGACGATTACGTGGGTAAGTGCTCTGTGCTCGACACATGCCAATCAATCTAAAACAGAGATGGAGAACCATGGTCCCTTGATGACTTCTGGACTTCAACTCCCAGAATACCTGAGCCAATATGGGGGAATTATGGTCCCTTTATGACCGGTGGACTTCAACTCCCAGAATGCCTGAGCCAGCATGGGAGAATCATGGCCCTCCTTGATGACTTCTGGACTTCAACTCCCAGAATTCCTGAGCCAGCATGGGGGAATTATGGCCCCTTTATGACTGGTGGACTTCAACTCCCAGAATGCCTGAGCCAGCATGGGGGAACCATGGCCCCCCTTGATGACTTCTAGACTTCAACTCCCAGAATTCCTGAGACAATATGGGGGAATTATGGTCCCTTTATGACTGGTGGACTTCAACTCCCAGAATACCTGAGCCAGCATGGGGGAACCATGGCTCCTTTATGACCGGTGGACTTTAACTCCCAGAATTTCCCAGCCAGCATGAAGCAGAATTCCCCAGCCACTTGAAGATATGTGAACTTCAACTCCCAGAATTCCTGAGACAGCATGGGGGAACCATGGCTCCTTTATGACCGGTGGACTTCAACTCCCAGAATTCCCCAGCCAGCATGAAGCAGAATTCCCCAGCCACTTGAAGATATGTGAACTTCAACTCCCAGAATTCCTGAGACAGCATGGGGGAACCATGGCTCCTTTATGACCGGTGGACTTCAACTCCCAGAATTCCCCAGCCAGCATGAAGCAGAATTCCCCAGCCACTTGAAGACGTGTGAACTTCAACTCCCAGAATTCCCCAACCAGCATGAGGCAGAATTCCTCAGCCACTTGAAGACGTGTGGACTTTTAACTCCCAGAATTCCTGAGACAGCATGGGGGAACCATGGTCCCCCTTGATGACTTCTGGACTTCAAATCCCAGAATACCTGAGCCAATATGGGGGAAATATGGTCCCTTTATGACCGGTGGACTTCAACTCCCAGAATTCCCCAGCCAGCATGAGGCAGAATTCCCCAGCTACTTGAAGACATGTGAACTACAACTCCCAGAATTCCCCAGCCAGCATGAGGCAGAATTCCTCAGCCACTTGAAGACGTGTGGACTTTTAACTCCCAGAATTCCTCAGCCAAATTCTGGGTGTTGAAGTCCACAAGTCATAAAAGTTGCCAACATTGGGGACCCCTGTTCTATGAGCAGCACCCCACACCGCCCTCTACTTTCACACAGATGGCAAGCGTCTGTGTGGACGGCCGAAGCAACGATGGCCCCGTGCAATAACTGCGGACATGTAAAAATGCCCAGTGAGACCCAGATACTGCATCTGATTGCACAAGATGGCGCTTTGGTTGATCCCGGGTTTTGCACCTGCCAGAAAAACAACTAGAATAATGATGACTAAGTGGGCAAATAACTTCAGATTCAGCCAAATATACAACAAAGCAACCCTGCTTGCAAGTGTGCTTCGAATAATGCTGTTTCATGCTAATGAGAATTAGGAGTCTTTTAAAGGGAAAAAACATTAGCTTTTGCTCATTTTGCTCAAGGAAGGTAACATAAACATTGATTCGCGGCCAACAATGATGGCTTCACGAGTCTTATTTTTAAAAGAAAAAGAGGAAAGACTGTAATTGCTTCGCTGTTTGTGGGTGGCTTTCCGTGAGGGCTTGCACGTTTTTACCCAGTCAAAGGCAGGAATTCAAGGGGGTCCTCGACTTATATGACCACAATGGAGCTCCCAAATTTCCGTTGCTAAGTGAGACCTTTGTTAAGCGAGTTTTGCCCCATTTTTACCACAACTCTTAAATGAATCCCCGCCGTTGTTACAATTTGTAACCCGGTTGTTAAGTGAATCTGGCTTCCCCCCTCCCATTGACTTTGCTGGTTGGCAGGTCGCAAGGGGGGGGGGCACGTGACCACAGGACACGGTAACCGTCATAAAGGTGAGTCGGTTGCTAAGGGGCTGAATTTTGATCACCTGGTTATGGGGATGCTGCAAAAGTTGTAACGGTGAAACATGGTCCTCATTTTTCAGTGCCGTTGTAACTTTGTAACTCTGAATGGTCACTAAATGAACCGTTGTTAAGTCGAGGACTATCTGTATCATTTTAGACCAAGATGAATGAATACTTGAGTGTAGCAAACAAGTTAATGCAACTTCTTAGTACAGGGATCTGCAACGTAACGATCCAGGAACTGGTGCTTATTTCAAGGGTTCTTTTCCCATCTTAAAGCTACGACTGATTTTTCAGTAAGCTAAAAATAAAGTTAGCGGGTTTAAGAACGAAGAAAGAGACGACATTTCACTTGTCTGAAATGATATAGGTTCTCCTGCTTGAGCAGGGGGCTGGACTAGAAGACCTCCAAGGTCCCTTCCAGCTCTATTCTATTCTATTCTATTCTATTCTATTCTGTTCTGTTCTGTTCTGTTCTACTCCTATTCTTAGTTCTCTTCTGTTCTATTCTATCATTATTCTATTCTATTCTATTCTATTCTATTCTATTCTATTCTATTCTATTCTATTCTGTTCTGTTCTGTTCTACTCCTATTCTTAGTTCTGTTCTATTCTATCATTATTCTATTCTATTCTATTCCATTCCATCATTATTCTATACTCTATTCTATTCTGCTCTGCTCTATTCCTATTCTATTCTATTCTGCTCTGTTCTACTCCTATTCTTAGTTCTCTTCTGTTCTATTCTATCATTATTCTATTCTATTCTATTCTATTCTATCATTATTCTACCCTACTCTATTCTATTCTGCTCTGCTCTATTTCTATTCTAGTCTATTCTATCATTATTCTATTCTATTCTATTCTGCTCTGCTCTATTCCTATTCTTAGTTCTATTCTATTCTATTCTATTCTATTCTTAGTTCTATTCTATTCTATTCTATTCCATTCCATTCCATCATTATTCTACTCTATTCTGCTCTGCTCTGCTCTATTCCTATTCTATTCTGTTCTGTTCTACTCCTATTCTTAGTTCTCTTCTGTTCTATTCTATCATTATTCTATTCTATTCTATTCTGCTCTGCTCTATTCCTATTCTTAGTTCTATTCTATTCTTAGTTCTATTCTATTCTATTCTATTCTATTCTATTCTATTCTATTCTATTCTATTCCATTCCATTCCATTCCATCATTATTCTACTCTACTCTATTCTATTCTGCTCTGCTCTATTCCTATTCTATTCTGTTCTGTTCTACTCCTATTCTTAGTTCTCTTCTGTTCTATTCTATCATTATTCTATTCTATTCTATTCTGCTCTGCTCTATTCCTATTCTTAGTTCTATTCTTAGTTCTATTCTATTCTTAGTTCTATTCTTAGTATTCTTAGTTTTATTCTATTCTATTCTATTCTATTCTATTCTATTCTATTCTATTCTATTCTATTCTATTCTATTCTATTCTATTCTTATAGATGACCGAGAATCTCCATAGACATTTACAGTAGCTGCCCATCAGGTGACACAAAATGTTAAGAGCCTTGGTTTGCTCCCATCTTACATTTACCCTCCTTGCCTACAGGAATGACAGCAACCTTGTTCCGAATGTTATTAGGACACTATTCCTCTTCTTCATTCCGTTTCTCCTTCTCTTTATATTTTTAAAATGTGCGCCGTACTAAAGAAACACGCAGCTGTACCAGATCCACTGAACAGTCTAATAGTTAAAGAAAGTCTAGTTGCCTTTTGAAGGGGGGGGGGAAAGCACATTTGGGACAACTACAACCTGGATGAGTGAGAATCTCCACAGACAATTTAAGACTTATGGACATCAAATCCCAGAATTCCCTAGCCAGACAGAATTCTGGGAGTGGAAGTCTTAAAAAAGTTGCCACGGTTCAATGATGCTCACTGCCCTTGTATTTAGCATCTGTTGATCATTAGACTGAACATCCGTTACAATTTTTAAAAAAACCCAAAACCCTGTACCAAAAGTAACAGCTGTAAACCTCTGATCCAGGTGGATTTTTTTTTTTAAAAAAACCTACAAATCCACTCATCCAAACCCTAACTTCTTTGTTCCTTGCAAGACATCCCTAGTAGACTGGCTTGGTTGCTCAACAGCGAGACACTGCTGAAGTGGGCACAACGGGGCCTGCCATATCTTCCTTCCCCTGTCCTGACCACTTTCTACAGGGGGACGATCGAGAGCATCTTGTCATACAGCATCACAGTCTGGTTTGGAAGCATCCCTGCTTCAGACAGGAAGGCGGTGCAGAGAGTGGTGAGGACGGCAGAAAAGATTATTGGCAGTTCCCTCCTTCCCATCCAGGACATGGCACAGAAACGTTGTTTGAGCAGGGTCTGCAAGATTATCTGGGACACTACACACCCTCTTCATGAACTGTTTTCGTTGTTCAATTCTGGGGAGGGGCGGGGGGCTCCATGGTATCCGAAGCAGAACATCCGGATTCAGTCCCAGTTTTGTTCCATACAGTATTAACCTTGTGAACTTTCAAGCTTCCTCCTTCCGTTATGTATTCAAGATGGACAGTGATTAATATTTATGTCACTTATATGGAGGAATGTAGGTCTGTACATAGGTTGTATATAGTATATTTAAATGTGTGTACACTTTGAGAGCAAACAAGTACATTTCATTTTTAATGTCTACCATTGTGCCCACAGTAAAAAATGACAATGAAGGTTATCTATCTGTCTGTCTGTCTGTCTGTCTGTCTGTCTATCTATCTATCTATCTATCTATCTATCTATCTATCTATCTATCTATCTATCTATCTATCTATCTATCTATCTATCTATCTATCTATCTATCTATCTATCTATCTATCTATCTATGTTTCCATCTCTTTCTATCTCTCATCTGTCTAATTATCTATCTATCTAATTATCTATCTAATTATCTATCTAATTATCTATCTATCTATCTATCTATCTATCTATCTATCTATCTATCTATCTATCTATCTATCTATCTATCTATCTATCATATCTGTCTATCTATCTATCGTATCTATTTCCATCATCTCTCTCTTCCTTTCCTATCTATCTGTCTGTCTGTCTCTGTCTGTCTAGCTATCTAATCTATCTGTCTATTTCCATCTCTTTCTATCTCTCATCTCTGTCTGTCTGTCTGTCTGTCTGTCTGTCTGTCTGTCTATCTATCTATCTATCTATCTATCTATCTATCTATCTATCTATCTAATCTATCTGACTATTTCCATCTCTTTCTATCACTGATCTCTGTCTGTCTGTCTGTCTGTCTATCTATCTATCTAATCTATCTGTCTATTTCCATCTCTCTCTCTCTCTCTCTCTCTCTCTCTCTCTCTCTCTCTCTCTCTCTCTCTCTCTCTTTCTTTCTTTCGGGCTCCGCATAAAATCTGCTCTGACATCTCAAAAGCCTGCCGTCCTTTCCTCCAAAGGAATCCCTTTGCAAGCCTGTTTTCATTCCCTGGCCAGCCTCTCTTACCTGCAACTCCGCATCTGCATTTAGGCAACTCTGATTTATGGATTCCTGCTTGCGGGATTGCAGAGGCCGACTTCCTGGTTGCCATGGTTACTCAGATCTTTGCTTCAAGGCTCAAAATCCTCCCGACAGCAAAATTGGCAGCAGGCCTGACCATCTAACCACCCGATTTTTTTTTTTTTATTGACGGTCCTAGATTGCTTCAAAGGTCAAACACCAAAGAGGTTCCCCCCCCCACCTTGGGGGGGGGTAGTCAATACTTTCAATATTTTGATTGGGCTCCCTCCGAAGAAATAGCCGAGATATGGGGGGGGACAGGGACATGTCCCCTGGGCTGCAACCTCTAGAGCAGTGGTTCTCAACCTTTTTAATGCCGCGACCCCCAACCGGTCGTAAGTCGAGGACTACTCAACTGGTGCAGCACCGTTTGCAGAATGGGACTTTTGGCGGGCTCAACAGGGCAGAGACAGCCTGGACAATTCCTATTGGCTTTTGAAAGCCAACAGAATTAGACTCTATTCAAGAGAGTCTCTTCTATTGGCTTTCAAAAGCCAATAGAATGAAAGGGAGTAGCACAGCCAAGGAAAAGGGGGAAAAAATGGCGGACTGCGTTGTTTGGCAACCCCCGTGAAATGGTCGTTGGACCCCAAATGGGGTCCCGACCCACAGGTTGAGAACCATTGCTCTAGAGCATAGCAAGGTCACACAAAGCTTGGAGCAACACCGAGCTGTTACAAATCTGACAAGCAACTTCAAAGCGCTTCTTCGCCCACCCCTTGATGCATCATTAGCTCTCCACGGGACCCCTGGAATTGTGCCTTGAGAAATCACTTTGGTTTCTAATTTACTTTGGCTCCGTTAGGAAGCCAGGCTGGTGCTCTCTTAAATGCTGGGCCCACCAGATGGTGGCAGGTGAAGAATTCATCAAAGGAGAAGAGAATGACATGGAAGGAAGACAAGCTGGCAACAGGAAATGCCACCCTGCGGGTAAATTAACCCTTTCCTTAGGTTTCAAATAAGCGGGGGGGGGGGGGAATCATGGGGTTGTAGCTTGCAGGAGAATCCACCAATCCTTACAGTTTTCATTTAGGAGGACCAAAGGGCCTAATAATAATAATAATAATAATAATAATAATAATAATAATAATAGGCTCCTTGGGTGCAATCCCAAATGAAGAACAGAATAGAGGCATGGGAAGACAAAGCACTACATGGCCAATACATTAAAAAAATAGCTGGGAAAGCAGATAATAATAAAACCTGGCAATGGCTAAGAGCAGGAAAATTGAAGAAAGAGACCGAGGGACTAATTCTGGCTGCACAAGACCAAGCCTTAAGGACAAATGCATACAAAGTCAAAATTGACAAGACAGCAACAGACAGTAAGTGCCGCCTATGCAAAGAAGCTGAAGAAACAGTGGACCACTTGGTAAGCTGCTGCAGGAAGATTGCACAGACTGACTACAAGCAGCGGCATGACAAAGTAGCAACAATGGTGCATTGGAAGATCTGCAAGAAATATCATTTGCCTGTAAGCAAAAACTGGTGGGATCATAAAACAGAGAAAGTCATAGAAAATGATAAAATTAAACTGCTCTGGGACTTCAGAATTCAAACAGACAAGCACCTGCAACATAACACCCCAGACTTAACAACTGTCGATAAAAAAGACAAAAAAGTCTGGATAGTAGATGTGGCAGTGCCTGAAGACAGCAGAATAGACGAGAAAGAACTGGAGAAGATAACAAAATACAAAGACCTACAAATAGAAATAGAAAGACTGTGGCAAAAGCAAGCAAGGGTAGTACCAATAGTCATAGGCTCCTTGGGTGCAATCCCAAAACAACTGGAGCACCACTTGAACACAATTGGCATTGACAAATTCGCTATTAGTCAATTGCAAAAGGTGGCCTTATTAGGAACTGCTTCCATCCTGCGACGATATCTGTAATACCATCAAACATCCACATTTGCCTATCCCAGGTCCTGGGTAAGGACTCGATAGGTAGACAAAATGCCAAATCCAGTCTGAACATCTGGCTGACTGTGCGATGATCGATAATAATAATAATAATAATAATAATACTGGAAGGGACCTTGGAGGTCATCTAGTCCAACCCCCTGCACAGGCAGGAAACCCTATACCATTTCAGACAAATGGCTGTTTGACAAATGGCCTATTATTTGTCCATCCTGGTGGAGGATGGAACAAATTATATTCCTTGCAGTCATCTGGTCGTTAGCATTCATTCTGAGAATTGTTGAGTCGTTGAGAGTCACTCTTTCTGATTCTCAGATAGAATAGAATAGAAAAATGAAGAATAGAATAGAGAAATGAAGAACAGAATAGAAAGAATAGGAATAGAATAGAGAAATGAATAGAATAGAATAGAGTAGAATAGAATAGAATAGTTATTGGAATGTAGAATAGAATAGAATAGATATTGGAATGTAGAATAGAATAGAATAGATATTGGAATGTAGAATAGAATAGAATAAAATAGATATTGGAACGTAGAATAGAATAGAATAGAATAGATATTGGAATGTAGAATAGAATAGAATAGAATAGATATTGGAATATAGAATAGAATAGAATAGAATAGAATAGAATAGAATGGTGTTAAGTCAAGGATTCCCTGTATCCTTCAGGACAAGGGCTCCAAACTGGAACCTAAAAATTATCCTTGATCATAAACTGAAAACATCCGAAAGAGTCCAAGGTGGCTTCTTGTAGATTGCTGTCAGCCCACTACTCTGGCAAGGCCCGCTTTTGAGAAGCGGGTAACTTATAATAACCAAAGGCAGGGTGTTGACAAGTTGTGAACGGAAAGCGCAGACAGATATTCCGTGGAAAGAGCACTGGAAGTGGCTTGAACGCACATTTTTCTGCCCTGAGAACCGATTCTGGAATGCAACAGATGTGGATCAAAACACCGTCAACGCGCTTTAGGGCTTGTAGGCCTGTCTTCGCCAGTGGGAAGGAGAGGAGTTACTTTCCAAAAAGTTTCTGTCAAATCTGTTAGCTGGAAACAAAAACTTCCTGGAAGGCAGCAGAGATCCTGTCAGAAGTTGGGTGGTTTCTCTCTCTGATCATGCGAAGTAGTGTTACCGCTTTACAAAGCCCTGGTGAGGCCACACCTGGAATACGGCAGCCAGTTTTGTTTACCATATCGCAAAAAAGATGTTGAGAGTTTGGAAAAAATTCAGAGATGATCCAAGGCCCGGAGACGAAAATATACGAAGAATGGCTACGGGACTTGGTTTGGCTAGTCTAAAGAAAAGAAGAAATAGGGGAGACATGATAGCAGCGTTCCAGTATTTGAGAGGCTAACACAAAGAAAAGGGGGTCAAACTATTCTCCAAAGCACCAGAGAGCAGGAGAAGAAACAATGGTTGGAAACTGACCAGAGAGAGAAGCAATCTGGAATTAAGGAGGAATTTCTTGACAGTGAGGACAACTAATCAGTGGAACAACCTGCCTCCAGAAATAGTGGGCGCTCCATCACTGGAGATTTTTAAGAAAAGACTAGACATTCATCTGTCTGAAATGGTGTAAGTTCTCCTGCTTGAGCAGGGGGCTGGACTAGAAGATCTCCAAAGTCCCTTCCAGCTCTACTGTATTGTATTATATTGTATTGTATTGTATTCTAGTCTATTCTATTCTAGTCTAGTCTATTCTCCATTCCATATTCTATTCTATTCTATTCTATATTCCAATATCTATTCTATTCTTCATTTCTCTATTCTATTCTATTCTATTCTATTCTATTCTATTCTATTCTATTCTATTCTATTCTATTCTTCATTTCTCTATTCTAATTCTATTCTATTCTATTTCTATTCTATTCCTTATCCTATCCTATCCTATCCTATCCTATCCTATTCTATTCTAATTCCATTCCATATTCTATTCTATTCTATTCTATTCTATTCTATTCTATTCTATTCTATTCTATTCTATTCTATTCTATTCTATTCTATTCTATTCTATTCTCTGGTACCGATAAACCAAGATTAGTACCACTTTTATAGTGCTTTGGGGGTAAAAACACACTTGGGACATTGCATCCAGTTTTGCCAATAAGGGTTTGTTCAAAACTGATCATGCCAAACCAATCTCATTTTATTGTTTGACCACGTGACTAAATCAGTGGATCAGAAAAATGCTGTGGACATATTATACTAGACTTCAGCTAGGCCAGGGATAGGCAACCTGGGCTCTTTTACGACTCGTGGACTTCAACTCCCAGAATTCCTGAGCCAACATGGGGAACTATGACCCTTCATGACTTGTGGACTTCAACTCCCAGAATTCCTGAGCCAGCATGGCTCAGCTTGGAAACCTCTCCCTTTCCCCTCAGCATGGCTGGCTCAGGAATTCTGGGAGTTGAAGTCCACAAGTCATAAAAGGGGCAAGGTTACCTACCCCTGAGCTAGGCATTTGACAAAGTAGACCACAACTTCCTTCTTGGTAAGCTAAAAAAAAAAAAAATGGGATAAACAGCATCACCTCCAGATGGATTTGTAATTGGCTGACAAACTGTACTCAACGAGTAGTCCTTGATGGAACTACATCTACACGGAAGGAATGAAGCAGTGGGGTGCCACAAGATTCTGTCTTATTTTTCAACATCTTCATAAATGACAGATGAGGGAATAGAGGGGGAACGCCCCAAATTTGCAAACAACACAAAATTTGCAGGAATAGCCAACACACCAGAAGATAGGCTCAAGATCCAGATGGATCTTGACAGACTTGAACACTGCGCCCTATCCAACAAAATGAAATTCAATGTACGGAAAAGTAGTCTTACACTTAGGCAAAACAAAACAAAACAAAACCCAAATGTACAGATTAGGTGAAACTTGGCTGAATAGCAGTAACTGCCTGAGGGATCTCGGAGTCCTAGTGGACAATCACTTAAATATGAGCCAGCAGTGTGTGGTAGTCGCCAAAAAAGCCAATGCAGTCCTAAGCTGCATTAACAGAGGGAACAGAATGAAGATCACGTGAAGTGTTAGTACACCCTTATAAAGCCTTTTGTAAGACTACACTTAGAATACTGCATCGAGTTTTTGGTCATCATATCATAAAAAAGATGTTGAGACTCTAGAAAGAATGCAGAGAAGAGCAACAAAGATGATTAGGGGGCTGGAAGCTAAAAACATGCAAAGAACCGTTGCAGGAATTGAGTATGTCTAGTTTAATGAAAGGAAGGAGTTGGGGTGACAGGATAGCAGTCTCCCAATATTTGAGGGGCTGCCACAAAAAAGAGGGGGTCAAGCTATTCTCCAAAGCACCTGAAGGCAGGACAAGAAGCAACAGATGGAAACTCCTCAAGGAAAGGAAGATGTGCATGCAACACACACACATACATACACAAAACTAGTTAATCTTTGATCAAACCATTGTGGCTTGAGTTTTTTTAACCACAACCTGCAGCCACCCCTAGTTCTACAATTGGTAGATAACTCTTTACCATGTCACACCTACAATATGCAGTCCTTTTATTTCCAAATAATGCACAGGTAACATATGACTAGTTGTTTCAAAATTACGACGGATCTACCATGGGGTTACTTACAATGCAGATTCCAAGTTCCAATGATCCAGGCCCCACTCCCTGCAATCACATGACTGGTCGGCAACATGGCGGTGTTTACAACCTCCTATGACCACATTTTATGACGGTTTTGCTGAAAACTTACACGTCTGGGTTTAGGCAAAGCTGAGTCTCTTGACTGGTCCGTTTAATGACCATGGTGTTATAAAATCAGATCTGTCACATTTTATGACTGTCATGACTTATGAGCATGATGGGCAGCCTCCATGGTGGTCATAGGTTGAGGACAATGGATGGAATAGATGGAAACTAACCAAGGAGAGAAGCAACCTAGAACTAAGGAGAAACTTCCTGACAGTTAGAACAATTAACCTGCCTCCAGAAGCGATGAATGCTCCATCACTGGAGGTTTTTAAGAAGAGACTTTGTCCGAAATAGTGTAGGGTTTCCTGCCTGAGCAGGGGGTTGGACTAGATGACCTCCAAGGTCCCTTCCAATTCTGTTATTCTGTCAAATATTTACAACTGGTGTCTTCCCATTTTCATCTAAAAAAACCTACAACTGGGATTCCATCACTGAATAGTCGATGGTCCTTTAACACAACTTTTTCTGAAGAAAATCCTTTGAACTGATTTTTTTTCCCCATGTCAACTGGTGCATTATTCTCTCCTGAGCAATCTCTTGCTTTTTAATTCCGCAATCTCTTGCTTTTTAATTCCGCTAAGCCGTTCATTTGCAGCACAATACACCTCAAAACATTAGCTGGGTCAGGTTATTTGCATTTTGATTACTATCTTGAATAAAGAGCAAGGAAGAAATATGATATCCTGGAAGCCTTCTTTTGAAAACGGCAGAGGAAGTTGGGCTGCCCACATAAACGGATCACTTATGTCTTTCTTTGTATCCCGAAGGAGAGGCTGGAATTAGTATTCTACAACTATAACAAGGAGAAATAAATTCTTCCTCTTCTTAAAGCAAGGCTTATTCAGCTTCCATGACAATTTTAAATTAAGTTCTAAAATACAGATAGCACAACCATTACATTTCACGTTCCTGTAAATACCGCAGCATCCCTCACCTGCCAAGGAAAACTAATAAGAACACCTGAGCTTTAAGAATGAATTTGTCTCTGAAGCATGGGCTGGTTTTCCAACGGCTTTAACGTTTGCTTAAACAAATCATGGTTTTGTTAAATAAATCACTAAGGTGAGTACAGGAATACACGGCTGTAAGCATGTAAGCCATGGTTTTCCCAGTTGCAATGTATGGCTGTGAAAGTTGGACCATAAGAAAGGCTGAGCACCAAAGAATGGAGGCCTTTGAACTCTGGTGCTGGAGAAGACTCCTGCGAGTCTCTTGGACTGCAAGGCGTTCAAACTGGTCAGTCCTAGAAGAGATCAACCCCGACTGCTCTTGAGAAGGCCGGATCCTGAAGTTGACACTCAAGTACTTTGGCCACCTAATGAGAAGGAAGGATTCAATGGAGAAGAGCCTAATGCTGGGAAAGATGGAGGGCAATAGAAGAAGGGGACGACAGAGAAGGAGATGGCTGGATGGAGTCACTGAAGCAATAGGCGTGAGCTTAAATGGACTCCAGAAGATGGTAGAGGACAGGAAGGCCTGGAGGAATGTTGTCCACAGGGTCGCAATGGGTCAGACACGACTTCGCAATTAACAACAACCACAACAAACAACAACAAAGCATGAAGTGATGGCTTGCTTTGCTTACTTACATATATGGATTGTAAAATTTGACTGATCACTAGATGGCAGCAAAGAGTCAGTTTTCTGAATGACTCTACTGCCATCTACTGTCTCTCTGGATGTCTACAACCCAGATATTGTAAATTTACAAGGACAAGGGTTGGATTCCTATACCTTGCTAAGCCAAATCCAAACAAACAGTACTAATTTAGCATGATGTGAAAACTTCCCAGATGCCCTGGTTATTACTCATTTTCTTTCGAAGAACAAGATACCAAAAAAGTAACTAAGAATTGACTTCTTCCCCCCCCACCCCCCGTATTAAGTGGTAATGAATTATTTTAGATGAGTTTTTCTCAGTGTGATCTGACAGGATAGTTTGTATTTGTTATTGATTGTCTTATTTTTGAGATATGATCACTCATGACTGAAGTGCTATATAAAATAGCTAGATGTTGTTGTTGTTGTTAATTGCGAAGTCGTGTCCGAGATAAATAGACAGACAGGGAGTGGAAAGCTGCATGAATACGGATAAAGATAGGAAGATGGATAAACAGGCACAGTTGGATAGATAGATAGATAGATAGATAAATAGATTAGAGATAGATAGATTAGAGATAGATAGATTAGAGATAGAGATAGATAGATTAGAGATAGATAGATATATAAGAGATATAGATTAGAGATAGAGATAGATAGATTAGAGATATAGAGATAGATAGATTAGAGATAGCGATAGATAGTTAGATAAATAGATTAGAGATAGATAGATTAGATAGAGATAGATTAGAGATAGAGATAGAGATAGATAGATATATAAGAGATATAGATTAGAGATAGAGATAGATTAGAGATATAGAGATAGATAGATTAGATAGATAGATAGATAGATAGAGATATACTATAGAAAGATAGAGATACTACAGATATAGGAATGTAGGTAGGTAGATAGATAGATAGACAGACAGATGATAAATACTATAGAAAGATAAGATACTGCAGATATAGGAAGAGATAGACAGACCGACCGACCGACAGACAGACAGGTTCTGTTTATGGTTTCTAAAGCTTTAAATGTCTGGGGATCAAATATCACTTTCCAATTTTGCACAATCTTTGAGTTGGGCAGCCACACAAATGTTCCATATCAGTAAACATGAATCTGTTGGGTCTCTCTTTTGTGGAGACCTTGAATGCCCGAGGCTCATAAAATTGGTAAGGCTTTCTTCCAGACCTCTTCCTCTGGAATCATACGTGTTGCTTTTTCTACCATTGCTATCAGCTTTGAGGGGTTCCTACTCAACAGTGATGAGGTGAAGCAAATTTAAATAAGCCGTGTACGTATTAAGAAAGGGCGGTAACTCAAGAGTAATTCTGGAGCTCTTTTGATTTATGAAATTTTATGCACATCCTGTTAGAACTGTGAGCAACGACCACCTCAGTGAGGGAAACCACCTATCTACAACAGGGGTCTTCAAACTTGGCCCTTTGATGACTGGTGGACTTCAACTCCCAGAATTCCTCAGCCAGGCGCACTGGCTAAGGAATTCTGGGAGTTGAAGTCCACCAGTCATCAAAGGACCAAGTTTGAAGGCCCCTGGTCTGGATCGAAGCCCGCAGTTTCATCAAAATGGCCGACTGAGGAATTCTGGGAGTTGAAGTCCACCAGTCATAAAAGGGCCAAGTTGGAAGACCCCTGGTCTGGATCCAAGCCCGCAGTTTCATCAAAATGACTGACTGAGGAATTCTGGGAGTTGAAGTCCACCAGTCAAAGGGCCCAGTTTGAAGACCCCTGATCTACAAATAGTCTTTGACTTACCAGTGGCTGCTTAGCGACCGTCTGAAGTTCTGACAGACTAACCTAGAACGTTCTAGATCTGACCACTGGTAATGTAATGTCACCAAACTTCAAGCACTCAAGACTCATTTATTGCTGTTTGCAGCATTCCACACTTGTGGCTCACAACCGTGTGGCTGAAAACTAGCCTTTACTTCTGGTTTCGGGCAAAGCCATGCCCGTAATGAAGCGAGGATTCGCTTAATGGCTAATTCACTTTACAACCAGTGCCACAAAAAAGGTAACACAATCAGGTCAGTCACTTCACAGGTGACCTGATTTATCACTGTCCTGACTTACGGTTGTAAGTCGAGGACTACCTGTAGGTATTAATTCTGCAATGGCCTCCAGTGAAACCACAGTAACTCCCCTCACCGGATGCTGCTCTGATACACACAAACACACACACCAGGATGCCATCATATGCATGCCGTTCCCTTCTGCCTCCAGTGTTCATGCACCCACACAGGAATTAATAAGCCAAAGTAATATGAAAATATGCTTTTCTAATAGGTTGCAATGTTTTTTTCCTTTCCTTTCCTTTCCTTTCTTCCTCCCTCCCTGCCTTTTCCTCCCTCCCTCCTTTCCTTTCTCCTTTCCCTTCCATTTCTCTTTTTTATCTTTCTTTTCTTTCGTTTCCCTTCCCTTTCATTTCCTTCTTTTATCTTTCCTTTCTCTTTTTCTTTCCTTTCCCTTCCCTTCTATTTCCCCTTCTCCTTTTTTCTTTCTTCCCTTCCTTTCTTTTTTCTTTCCTTTACTCTCTTCTCTCCCCCTTTCCTTCCTTCCTTTCTTCCCCTCTCCTCCTTTTCCTTCCTTCCCCTCTCCTCCCCTTTTCCTTCCTTCCTTCCCCTCTTCTCCCCTTTTCCTTCCTTCCTTCCTTCCTTCCTTCCTTCCTTCCTCCCTCCCACCCCACCCCACCCCACCCCACCCCACCCCATCCCTTTTCTTTTTTGCATCCGAGTATATAGGAGATTGAAGTCCATATTTGTTTTCTGGAGTTAAAACATTACATTAGTTTCATGAAAATCAGCTACAATTCTCTTGCTCTTACAATATGCTTATGGAAATCTTCTCTTAAAATAGGGGAGGGAGGGAGGGAAGGAGGGAGGAGAAAGAGAGAGAAAGAAAGAGGGAGAGAGAGCAGAAGAGGGAGAGAGAAAGAGATAGATAGATGGATGGATAGACGGACAGGGGGAGAGGGAGGGAAGGAGGGAGAGGGAGGGAAAGAGAGAGAGAGAGAGAAAGGGGGAGGACCAGTGGGTTAGAACACCAAATCCATCATTAGCCCCATCTTTCTCGCCACCCCAAAGCCTCCAACGAAGAGACGTCTCTTAGGGATCGGAACAAGGGAACAGAAACAGATGGACTCCCCCGCTAATAAACCCCAAGTGATCATTCCTGCAGGACGATCAATTCCAGAATGTCCTCGGGCTTCCCTGACAGAGTCTCTTCATGCCTCGCACTAATAAAGCTGAACGTCACAATCAGATTAGGAGACAAGTCAGTTTCTCAAAGACGCAGCAGACAGAAGAGGCGGCGCAGGAAGGGCGGACGTGCTGCGAACCACAACCGAGTTTGCCTGCCGAAACCACGCAACGCCCACGGTCACCCACACCTCCTCGCTCTCTTTTGGGGTATAATCCATTTTCTTGGGAAGGGAACACAGCCTAAGAAAGTTGTAACTGGGTGGTAAAGGATTTATAGTGACTTGGATTGATTTGGATGTGGATTTTGCTAAAAGGGAGGTCATGACGAAAAGATTTAGAATTTAATATTGAAATATACCGGTAGTAAGAATATGTTGTGGTATAATGAGAAAAAAGATGGAAATAATGGAAGAGATGAAATTAATAATTGGAGAATTATTGAATAAGAATAGAATATAGTTGAGAGGTGTAAGAATTTAGTTATGGAAATAACATGTTTAAATAAGAGAAACTTGGGGTACCTGAATAGTAAATAAATATGTCAATTTAAGTTTAAACGTTTGAAAAATTAACAAAACGTAAAACAGAATCTCACGGGATAGATATTGAGTTGTTAAAAAATTTGTATTGATTAATTTTTATTGAATCTATATGTAGTGATATATTTGTGAATGAACTTGTTTTAGAAATGTACTAATTTGAATATATTATCCTAAACAAAGAGAGAATGTTAGTTTTAGTTTAAACATTTGAAAAATTAATAAAACATAAAATAGGATTTTATGGGATAGATAATGAGTTGTTGAAAATTTTTTATTCACTAATGGAATTTATATGTATGAATTTGTTTTTAGAAATGTATTAATTTGATTATAATATCCTAAATAGATAGAGAGGGGAATTTTAAGGAATATTGTGTGAGCTGTATATTTATAATGTCATTGTTTTTAATTGATAACCCTATCTCCACGTTGGTTCTTAAGCCTTGTTGGTGTATAATGGAAAACTAATAAAAATGTTTTTTTTTTAAAAAAAAGAAAGTCGTAACTGTCTTGCTTAGCAACGGAAGTCTTGCGCCTGATTGTGGCCTTAAGATGAATAGACAGCCTGTACATCCAAGCTCAATGTGCTGTACAAACTCAACAAATGGGGGGCAACCCAACTTTCTCAAGCTGATGCCCCTTAGCCACGTTGAAACAACAAGATCTAGAATTCCTGGGCACAACATAGAAAAAATCTATGGGAGATAAAATTGTAAATTGACAATGGCAATTACTTATAAAGAAAATTGGTATCAAATGTTTTATTGATGGCACTTAACCACCTGTGAGATTAGCAAAAATGTTTAAAAGCATGCCTAGTAACTTGGAAGTGCAATCAAAAACGAGGCACATACTACCATCTTTGGTGGCCGTGCCTTAAAGCAAAAATAAAAAAATAAAAATTGGACAAAAATACATATTTGGTTAAAAAAGATGTTAAGAAAACATGTAGATTTTAAACCAGAACTATTTTTCATTAGGTGTATTATCAGGAAAATATGGTAAAGGAAGCGTATATTTAACGTTGCATGTATTAAGAGCAGCAAAAATTGTATTTGCTCAGCACTGGAAAAATGAAGAAACGCCATCTGAAGAAGAAATGATCAAGAAAAATACTGGACCGTGCAGAAATGGATAAACTTACGCTGAAGATGAAAGAAAGAGAAGAGACAGGACATTTTCAAAGATGGGATGTGTTTTATCAGTGGCTGGAAAAACGGGGTAGAGATTAGGAATTTAATGTGTTTTATTAAGAAAAACAAATGGAGCAGAGAACGCATTGTTTACCAAGCACTTATGAATTGTAAATGTAGAAAACTAATAAAATATTATATCTATCTGTCTGTCTGTCTGTCTATCTATCTAAGTATCATGTATGTATGTATCTGTTAATCTATCTACCTATTATCTATGTATGTATCTATCTACCTATCATGTATGTATGTATGTATGTATGTATGTATGTATGTATGTATGTATGTATGTATCTATCTATCTATCTATCTATCATCTATCTATGGATGTATCTACCTATCATGTCTGTCTGTCTGTCTGTCTATCTATCTCATCAATCTCTCATCCATCCACCTACCTACCATGTATGTATGTATGTATGTATGTATGTCTCTATCATCTATGTATGTATCTATCTACCTATCTACCTATCATCTATCTACCTACCTACCTATCATGTGTGTATGTATGTATGTATGTACGTACGTACGTACCTACCTACCTACCTACCTACCTACCTACCTACCTACCTACCTACCTACCTACCTATCTACCTAAACAGAATTCCTAACCAGCATGAAAAACACAGTCCCAAAGCACCCGGAGGATGGAAAGGAAGGATTGTTTTATTTTTTCCTGTAGAATTTGTTGCTGTAGCAAACTTGATGTCCATATTAAGCTCTCCCTAGGAATCTTTAAGGTCCAATTTGGGCCATTTTGGCTGTTTACGATACCTATAATATGAAATGGCATCCTTTATGCCTCATGGCCATCAAACTCCTGTCTTCTTCCTGAGCCCATATGATTTCTGACATTTTTTAGAACGCTAAAGGGCAAAAAAAAAAAAAAAAAAGACAGAGAGAGAGAGAGAGAGAGGGAGAGAGAGAGAGAGAGAGAGAGAGAGAGAGAGAAAGAAAAGAAGAGGTCCACTCAGTGCTATTAGTCCTGGAATAAATATAATTTAGCCCCCGTTGTCTCATCTCTATGGTGTTACGTTTTATGTCTTCATCGCTGTGTGTAGCACAGGGCTGTGATCACTGCTGTGGGAATGCTGGTGTTTGCGTTCTTTTTCATTTTGGGCCTTTCGCTTGCTTTTTTTCTTTGCTGCTGTCCTAACGGAAAAAACAAAACAAAACATATTCCCAGCCTTGCCAATCCATTCAATTACTGTATTTATTAACAAGAATGGTCTCCGCAGGTTATCTCAGTCGTGCTGCGCTCTCTCAGCAGGGGGCGCTGCTGAGACCGGGTTTTGGGTAAATACACCTGTGTGCAGGCATTTCATCCAGGTTAATCTGGTCACCAGATGTGCCTAACTTCATCTGCTTTGCGCCGGGCCTCCCGACTTTGGGCCAGGAGACGGTGAGTTCTAGTCCCAAGCTTAGGACGAAAGGCAGCTGGGTGACTTTGAGATGGTGAGTTCTAGTCCTGTCTTAGGCATGAAAGCCAGCTGGGTGACTTTAGGCCAATCACTAGGAGACGGTGAGTTCCAGTCCCGCCTTAGGCAGGAAGGCCAGCAGACCGGGTGACTTTGGACCACTCACCAGGAGACGGTGAGTTCTAGTCCCACATTAGCCATGAAAGTCAACTGAGTGACTTTGGGCCAATCACTAGGAGACTGTGAGTTCTAGTCCTGCCTTAGGCGGAAGGCCAGCTGGGTGTCTTTGGGTCAATCACCTGGAGATGGTGAGTTCTAGTTCTGTCTTAGGCATGAAAGCCAGCTGGATGACTTTGAGTCAATCACCAGGAGATGGTGAGTTCTAAT
Source organism: Crotalus adamanteus (assembly GCA_039797435.1). Taxonomy (NCBI): domain Eukaryota; kingdom Metazoa; phylum Chordata; class Lepidosauria; order Squamata; family Viperidae; genus Crotalus; species Crotalus adamanteus. The sequence continues at coordinate 282,459,607 of CM077919.1, read as the reverse complement.
CCCGCCTTAGGCATGAAGCCAGCTGGGTGACTTTGGCCCAATCACTAGGAGACCGTGAGTTCAAGTCTTGCTTTAGGCAGGAAGGCCAGTTGGGTGTCTTTGGGCCAATCACCAGGAGCTGGTGAGTTCTAGTCCCTTTTTGGGCAGGAAAGCAGCCAGATGACTTTGAGCCAGTCACTCCCTGTGAGCCCTAGGTAGGAGGCAATGGCAAACCACTTCTGGAAAACCTTTGGAAAAAAAACAAAACCTGGAGGAATGTGCAGTTCACGTGGACATGAACGAACAGGGGGGGGAGGGGGCGGGGGGGGGGGAAGAGCAGAAAATATGATTTATTCAGGAGGCTACTCTAAGGACCTTTCCCCACAGGCCTGTAGAGCAATTGTGTCTGAATTTTATTTTTGCTGTTCCAACCTGTGTGCCCCAAAGCAAGACCAAAACCACAGGGCTGCTTCAATGTATTATCTAACAGTTGGCCTGTATGTACCTTGCCATCAGTTCATTTAACTCATCAAACACAGAGACGTTAAGACAGAAATAATAATAATAATAATAATCATCATCATCTCAAAACAACTGGAGCACCACTTGAACACCATTGGCATTGACAAATTCGCTATTAGTCAATTGCAAAAGGCGGCCTTACTAGGAACTGCTTCCATCCTGCGACGATATCTGTAATACCATCAAACATCCACATCTGCCTATCCCAGGTCCTGGGTAAGGACTCGATAGGTAGACAAAAGGCCAAATCCAGTCTGAACATCTGGCTGACGGTGCGATGATCCATAATAATAGTAATTGACACCTAGGATGCTGGCAGCAACCCGTGTCAACCATCAACGCCAGCCAATCTGAATGTTCAGTTGACTGAGGTTCATGTCTAATGAATAAATAATAATATAATAATAATAGTGATGATGATGATAAAAAGCTTAGGGTCATGCATCTGACCTCTTCATTATTATTGTGCAAGGCCATCCTGAGAAAACCTGGAGTTTATGGACAATGTAGAAGCCATTTGTACTGGGGGCGGCATCAAAAAAGAGATGAGAAAGAAAGAGTGCAGAGAAGAGCAACAAAGATGATCAGGGGACTGGAGGCTAAAACATATAAGGAAGAGTTGCTGGAATTGGGTATGTTTAGTTTAATGAAGAGAAGGACTAGGGGGGACAGGATAGCAGACTTCCAGTATCTCAGGGGTTGCTCCAAAGAAGAGGGGGTCAAGCTCTTCTCCAAAGCGCCTGAAGGCAGGACAAGAAGCAATGGATGGAAACTCATCAAGGAGAAAAGCAACCTGGAACTAAGGAGAAACTTCCTGACAGTAAGGACAATTAACCAGTGGAATGACCTGCCTCCAGAAGTGGTGAATGCTCCAACACTGGAAGTTTTTAAGAAAAGACTGGACAGCTATTTGTCCGAAATGGTACAGGGTTTCCTGCCTGAGCAGGGGGTTGGACTAGATGACCTCCAAGGTGTCTTCCAACTTTATTATTGTTATTACTGTTGTTGTCGTTATTACAAGCAACATTCAAGGCAAGAAAGCAATGCCCACGAGTGTAGAAGTTTAGGCTGCAACAGGGGACCAGTCCCATTCTGTGACGGCTTCCTTGCAATGTTAAAACAGGGGAAAACCCCGAAAATATCCCGTCCGGCTCTGGAAGGCAACTGATAAAAGATTTTCTGAAGAGAATTAAGAAGGTGGAGGAAACGGAGAAGCCTGCAACGATGCTTAAGAGATTGAGAGAGAAAGCCCGAGGATGGTTGCAAAGCCAGCCAAGGAGGGTTCATTAAAACGGCTGGCTGGAATCCAAGGGTTACAATAAGCGGCAACGTATTAATTGGGCATTGTTGAAATCCATCTGGAAAGGCACGTGCAGCAGACATTCCCCCCCCCCCTCAAAAAAAGTGTTGGGAGGGGGAACCGAGAAGAGAGGATGTGGTGAAAATAAAGAAGACCTAGTGGAAACCGAACATGGCACAATAGTCCTTGACTCACGGCGATAATAATAATAATAATAATAATAATAATAATAATAATAATAGTAACAACAACAACAACAACAACAATAACAACAACAGCAGCAGCAGCAGAATAGAAGCGAAAGAGCTGGAGAAGATAACAAAATACAAAGATCTACAAATAGAAATAGAAAAACTGTGGCAAAAGCAAGCAAGGGTAGTACCCATAGTCATAGGCTCCTTGGGTGCAATCCCAAAACAACTGGAGCACCACTTGAACACCATTGGCATTGACAAATTCGCTATTAGTCAATTGCAAAAGGCGGCCTTACTAGGAACTGCTTTCATCCTGCAACGATATCTGTAATACCATCAAACATCCACATCTGCCTATCCCAGGTCCTGGGTAAGGACTCGATAGGTAGACAAAATGCCAAATCCAGTCTGAACATCTGGCTGACTGTGCGATGATCCATAGTAGTAGTAGTAGTAGTAGTAGTAGTAGTAGTAGTAGTAGTAGTAGTAGTAATAATAATAAAATAAAGTTGGAAGGGACCTTAGAGGTCATCTAGTCCAACCCCCTGCTCAGGCAGGAAACCCTATACCATTTCAGACAAATGGCTGTCCAGTCTCTTCTTAAAAACTTCCAGTGTTGGAGAAGGGAGGGAGAGAGGTAGGAAAGAAGGAAGGGAGGGAGGGAGGAAGAATAACAGAATAATAGAGTTGGAAGGGACCTTGGAGGCCATCTAGTCCAACCCCCTGCTCAGGCAGGAAACACTAGTCCATTTCAGACAAGTGGTTATCCAATCTCTTCCTAAACACTTCCAGTGTTCAAGAAGGGAGGGAGGGAGGAAGGAAAGAAGGAGGGAAGGAAGGAGGGAAAGAAGGAATAGGAATAGTACATATACCGCTTCACAGTGCTTTACAGCCCTGTCTGAGCTGTTTACAGAGTCAGCATTTTTCCTTCAACAACAAGAACAACAACAATAATATTTCTTTTCTTTTTTTTTGCATGAGAAGAAAAACAAGAAAATCTGAACCATACATAAGCAGTCCATATCTTTTGTCAGTCTGGCTGCTAAAATGAACATCCTTGGCTGGAAATATACTCTGCCAGAATAATAAAGTTGGAAGGGACCTTAGAGGTCATCTAGTCTTATCCTCTGCTCAGGAAGGAAACTCTATACCATTTCTGACAAATGGCTGTCCAGTCTCTTCTTAAAAACTTCCATTCACAGTTTCTGGAGGCAGGTTGTTCCACTGGTTATTTGTTCTAACTGTCAGGAAGTTTCTCCTTAGTTCTAGGTTGCTTCTCTCCTTGGTGAGTTTCCATCCGTTGCTTCTTGTCCTGTTTTCTGGTGCTTTGGAGAATAGCTTGACTCCCTCTTCTTTGGGGCAGCCCCTGAGATACTGCAACGCTGCTATCATGTCTCCCCTATTTCTTCTTTTGTTTAGACTAGCCAAACCCAAGTCCCGCAGTCGTTCTTCCTATGTTTTAGTCTGCAGGCCTTGGATCATCTTAGTTACTGTTCTCTGAACTTTTTGCAAACCCTCAACACCTTTTTTATAGTATGGTGACCAAAATTGGCTGCAGTATTCCCGGTGTGGCCTCACTAGGGTTTTAAAAAGCGGTACGAATACTTCGCGTGATCTTGATTCTATGCCTCTGTTTATACAACCCAGGATTGTATTAGCTTTTTTGGCTGCTGCCGCACACGGCTGGCTCACGGTTAAGGGATCGTCCACTTGGACTCCAAGGTCCCTCTCACAGTTGCTGTTTTGAGCCAGGTCTGACCAAATCTGTACTTATATCTTTGATTTTTCCTGCCTAAATGTAAAACTTTGGTTTTCTCCACATTTAAGTTCATTTTGTTGGATAGGGCCCATTGTTCCAGTTCCTTGCCTCCAGGCAAGGAAAAAGCATGGTGGTGCATGCCATTTGGTGGCCTCAGCTAGGAAGAAATCCCAAATCTCTCTTTGTTTCTGTGAGTGAGTGAGTGAGAGAGATATAGAGAGATAGACAGATAGATAGAGAGGTGTTATAGTTACCACCTCAGCTTACAGATTGATGGCTTCCAACTGCAATTTGCCTGAAGCCTTTAGTTTAAATATTTGCCTTTCTTGAACGGGCACCAGGTGCTCGCGGTGGAAACACTTGTAGCACATCACTCAAGTTAGCATCGCCTACTATGAAATCTGGGGAACTTTTTATGATTGGCTGAAAAGAGAATACGGTTAAAAGATAGTTAACACCAGTTTAAATGGAAGAAGAAGGAGCAGATAAGGAGGGAGACTCAGGCGACACAGTATTGAATAACTGGAGGTTGTATAAATATTTATAGAAGCATATACCGAGAAGGTTAGATAAATAGAAGTATTAATGTAAGAGAAAATTAATCTTATTGTATATAATACAGATAGGGAGATTTGGAGAGAGGAGTTGCTCGGACATTACCCCTGAATTGTATCTGAAGAGGGATGAGAGGGAAGAAAGGAGAGGAGAGAGAAAAGAGTAAAGGAGGGGGAGAAGGAAGTAGGAAGGTTGGAGGAGAAGAGGAGAAGTGGGGAGAAAGGGGAGGAGAGTGGTGAAGGAGAGAGAAGAGGAGAGGAAGAAGAGGGAAGTAGGGAAGAGAAGAAAGGGAGAAAGAAGGTAGAGAAGAAGGAGTGTGGATACAGTGAAAGGGGAAATGGGCGAGCAACACCCAAAGTCATGTGTATGTATTTATTTCATTTTATTAAAAGTATCTTATATATGAATGTTAAAAGAATGTATGTTAACATCTGATCAATATCACGGTATATGTATGGGGGAGAGTTTGGAAAAATAAAAAATTATTAAAAAAAAAAAAAAAAAGTTAGCATCGCCCAGGATAGGAGAATGAGGACCGATCTTCCAGAAAAACCAGACCTTAAAAAATCCACACGTGCTCCGGCCTAGAATGGCCCAGTCAGGCTAAATATTGCAGAAATGACCACTTAAGGCAATGGTTCTCAACCTGTGGGTCGGGACCCCATTTGCGGTCGAACGACCATTTCACGGGGGTTGCCAAACAACGCAGTCCGCCATTTTTCCCCCCCTTTTCCTTAGCTGTGCTACTCCCTTTTATTCTATGGGCTTTTGAAAGCCAATAGAATAGACTCTCTTGAATAGAGTCTAATTCTATTGGCTTTCCAAAGCCAATAGGAATTGTCCAGGCTGTCTCTGCCCTGCTGAGCCCGCCAAAAGTCCCAGTCTGCAAACGGTGCTGCACCAGTTGAGTAGTCCTCGACTTACAACCGGTTGAGTAATCCTCAACTTACGACCGGTTGGGGGGTCACGGCATTAAAAAGGTTGAGAACCACTGACTTAAGGCCAAATAAACGAGATGTATTTCCAGAACCAATGAAGTCCTTTCCAAAAGCCACCGAAGCATCGAACTCACAATTCTCTAGGTAGGATAACCAGACTTGGAAGGGACCTTGGAGGTCTTCTAGTCCAACCCCCTGCTCAGGCAGGAAACCCTACTACAGAGGTGCCCAAAAGGTTGGGGACCTCTGTAGTAGGGTTTCGGGATCCGTGGAGAGAGGTTTTTCCAGGCACCAAGGAGTGTGTGTGGTTTTGTGTGCTGCCTGCATCCCACGGATGGGGCTTTGCTTGTTTGTGGCATGCCACGGACCGGTACCAGTCCACGGACTGGGGGGGGGGGTTAGGGACCCCTGCCCTACTACACCATTCCAGACAAATGGCTGTCCAGTGTCTTCTTAAAAATCTCAGCTGAACGTCCTCACGTCAACGACCCGATTTTATGAAACTGTTTTTTGGGGTGCTGGCGAAGTGAATCTGCAGCCATTAAGCAACACCCCCCCCCCGCTGTCTTTTCGCAAGAAGCCTGAAGTGACTTTGTCATAAGCTGCCACAAACCCGTGAGTTGCGTCGCACAACTGGGCAGGACTTCTCTGTAATCTGCCTTCGTTCGTCACGCGATACAAATTTGGTCATTGGCACCAACCGCGCAATGATGCCCCTAACATGCATGACGTCACGTACACGCACGTTTTGTATGCGCACGCCTGGTTATTATATCCCTTACCGCCGAGTTCAGGTGTCGGAAAGCCCGACGGTCAGAAAATGTTAAGGCGGTCCTCGAATTACGTCCGTATAAGGCAGTCTGTCCCCCCATTATGGTCGTAACTTGTAAAACCGGTCGACTCAATTTCATGACCTTTCCTGCAGGGTTTTTTAAAACGGGCCACTCTGGTCGTTAAATGAATGCTGCTGTCATTAAGCACGTCCAGGCAGTCCTCGACTTACAGCAGTTCGCTTAGCGACCGTTTGAAGTGATAATGACGCAGGAAAGAGTGACTTATGACCGTTTTTCACACCGCTGCAGCGTCCCCACGGTCACGTGACCAAAATCCAGAGGCTTGGCAACTGGCTCCCAGGGGTCACGCGTTCCCTTTTTGCGAGCTTCTGACGAGCAGAGTCCACGGGGAAGCTGGGTTCACTTATCGATGGTGTGGCTAACTTTAACCCCTGCAGTGATTCACTTAACAAAGAAGGGCGTCCAATGGGGCAAAAACTCACTTAGCCACTGCTTCGCTTAGCAACGGAAATTTGGGGCTCCACTGTGGTCGTACGTTGAGGACTACATGCATTTACTAAAGTTGCCGCATCCGTTTTGGAAGTTTTTAAGAAAAGATTGGACAACCATTTGTCCGAAATGGTATAAGGTTTCCTGCCTGAGCAGGGGGTTGGACTAGATGACCTCCAAGGTCCCTTCTGAGGCTGTTATTCTGTTATTCTGTTATTCTGTTATTCTTTCTTTCTTTCTTTCTTTCTTTCTTTCTTTCTTTCTTTCTTTCTCCCTCCCTCCCTCCCTCCCTCCCTCCCTTCTCCAATACTGGAAGATTTTAAGAAGAGACTGGACAGCCATTTGTCCGAACTGGTATAAGGTTTCCTGCCTGAGCAGGGGGTTGGACTAATGACCTCCAAGGTCCCTTCTGAGTCTATTATTCTTTCTTTCTTTCTTTCTTTCTTTCTTTCTTTCTTTCTTTCTTTCTTTCTTTCTTTCTTTCTTTCTTTCTTTCTTTCTTTCTTCCTTCCTTCCTTCCTTCCTTCCTTCCTTCCTTCCTTCCTTCCTTTCTTCTTCTCCCTCCCTCCCCTCTCTTCTCCAACACTGGAAGATTTTAAGAAGAGACTGGATAGCCATTTGTCCGAAATGGTATAGAGTTTCCTGCCTGAGGTTGGACTAGATGACCTCCAAGGTCCCTTCCGACTCTATTATTATTATTATTATTATTGTTGTTGTTGTTTGTGATCTTCCTCGGTGTCTCCTGACCGGCAAAGTCAATGCGAGAAGTTGGATTTGCTTAATGACTTCATGATCTGCTTAACAACCGTGGCAAAAACAGCCCATAAAATGAGCCCCACTTAAGATGGTCTGCCAGATGGACACATTTAGTACTGTATTTCCCCGAATATAAGCCCTATCCCCAAAATAAGCCCCACAAGATCGTCAGCTGGATGGACGCATTTAGTACCGTATTTCCCCCAAATATAAGACCCATTTAAGATCATCAGCCGGATGGATGCATTTAGTATCGTATTTCCCAGAATATAAGCCCCACTTAAGATCGCCAGCATTTAGTACCATATTTTCCCGAATATAAACCCTACCCCCAAAATAAGCCCAAGATCGTCAGCTAGATAGACGCATTTAGTACCATGTTTCCCCGAGTATAAGCCCCACCCCCAAAATAAGCCCCTTAAGATTGTCCGCAGGATGGATGCATTTAGTACCGTATTTCCCCAAATATAAGCCCCACCCACAAAATAAGCCCCTTAAGATCATCCTTAGGATGGACGCATTTAGTACCGTATTTCCCCAAATATAAGCCCCACCCCCCCAAATAAGCCTCACTTAAGATCATCCGCTGGACGGACGCATTTAGTACCGTATTTCCCTGAATATGACCCCTAGTGCATCTTTTGGAGCAAAAATTAATATAAGACCCAGTTTTATTTCGAGGGAAACACAGTATCCCGACCCTTCTTTCCTTACCTTTGACAAAGGCACAGATTATCATTATCCACCAATTTTCCCCCTGCTCCTCACTATGATGTTGCCGATTTGCAGTCGAGACCCCGAGAACAAACGGATTACTTTTCCACCCCACGAAACCCTTCTTCATATTCAGCTTAGGCTAAAGCAAGCCTGTCTGGATCCAGCACTAAATCTCTTGCAAGCATTTGGCTAGGGACTGACCCCAATTAAGGGCGGGAGTGCATTTTCACTGATGCAGTAAAAAAATAAAATAAAAATAAAATTCCAAACGAAACCCAGTGTCAAATTTGGTGCCGCTGTCCCCCCCCCTTGCACCCGTTCCCTGGTTCAATTGCCAAACTGCACTGTGCATTTCCCATCATCTGTGAATTGAAAATGGGGTATTAACGGACTTCTGATGGAGGGGGGGGGAGAGAAAAAAGACAGATGATTTATAACTGCGGTTCTCGGTGACCCCTCCGGTGCAACGGAAGCGTTTCTCCACTTTTAAAACAATCACCTATTGATTTTTTGGGGGAGGGGGGGTAAATGTCCTTCATCGTTAAACGAGTCTTCGCCAAGCCGCTCCTCTCATTGGCCATTTCTGCCGGCTTTAAGAATAATTGGTGTTCGATGGAAATTTAATCAACATAAAAAGCTGACATCAATCCCCGGGTTCTTTCTTTAATTATTTTAGAGCGTTTCAACTTTTTTTTTTAGATTTTTTTTTCCCAGTTGCACAAACGGCCTTTTGTTACTTTGGTGTTATGCAAAGAGGAAGTGAGAGTCCCACAAATTATCAGAGCAGTGCAGAATTGCATGATAGTATAGAGCCGTTTTGGAAAAAAAAAAAAAAAGGAGGTCAATCTATCATTGTGGAGATTCTCTCCTCACTTTGCTGAAAATTGAACTATGGGCAGTCCTTGACTTACTATGGATTTGCTTAGTGACTGTTCTAGCATTGATAATGTTACCTAGTTGGGTAGGAAAAGGTCTGCAAGAAAACCACCAAGCTCAGAGAGCACCAAGGACCCCACAGTTGTCTTCCTCCACCTCTCCACGCCCTTCTACCACTGATAAGGTTAAATAATAACAACAACAAGGTATAGGAAGACCAGAAAAATAATGACAATGAATCATGCCCTTCATCCAGGCAGTGACATTGACAGACTTTATCTACCAAGTCAAATAGATGGGCGTGGAATGCTACAAGTACATCAGATGGTTGAAGAAGAAAAAATGGCTTTGGAAGAATATCTGAAGAACAATGATGAAGATGCACTGAAATTAGTATATCAGGAAGGCTTACTGACTACTAGAGAGACCAAACTGGCCTACAAGAAAGACCAAATGAAGAACAGAATAGAGGCATGGGAAGACAAAGCACTACATGGCCAATACATTAAAAAAATAGCTGGGAAAGCAGATAATAACAAGACCTGGCAATGGCTAAGAGTAGGAAAATTGAAGAAAGAGACCGAGGGACTAATTCTGGCTGCACAAGACCAAGCCTTAAGGACAAATGCATATAAAGTCAAAATTGAGAAGACAGCAACAGACAGTAAGTGCCGCCTATGCAAAGAAGCTGAAGAAACAGTGGACCACCTGGTAAGCTGCTGCAAGAAGATTGCACAGACTGACTACAAGCAGCGGCATGACAAAGTAGCAACAATGGTGCATTGGAAGATCTGCAAAAAATATCATTTGCCTGTAAGCAAAAACTGGTGGGATCATAAAATAGAGAAAGTAATAGAAAATGATAAAATTAAACTGCTCTGGGACTTCAGAATTCAAACAGACAAGCACCTGCAACATAACACCCCAGACTTAACAATTGTCGATAAGAAAGACAAAAAAGTCTGGATAGTGGACGTGGCAGTGCCTGGAGACAGCAGAATAGACGAGAAAGACCTGGAGAAGATAACAAAATACAAAGACCTACAAATAGAAATAGAAAGACTGTGGCAAAAGCAAACAAGGGTAGTACCAATAGTGATAGGCTCCTTGGGTGCAATCCCAAAACAACTGGAGCACCATTTGAACACCATTGGCATTGACAAATTCGCTATTAGTCAATTGCAAAACGCAGCCTTGCTAGGAACTGCTTCCATCCTGCGACGATACCTGTAATACCATCAAACATCCACATCTGCCTACCACAGGTCCTGGGTAAGGACTCGATAGGTAGACAAAATGCCAAATCCAGTCTGAACATCTGGCTGACTGTGCGATGATCCAAAATAATAATAATAATTATTATTATTCTGTTAGATTAGCCTTAAAGGAGTATCTTATTTTATTTTATTTATTTATATCCCACTTTTATTATGCTTTTTAAACAACACGAGGCAGTGAACATACCTAATACTCCTTCCTCCTCTTATTTTCCCCACAACAACCCAGTGAGGTGGGTTGGGCTGAGAGAGAGGGACTGGCCTAAAGTCACCCAGGTGGCTTTCGTGACTAAGGCCAGACTAAAACTCACCATCTCCTATTGATTAGCCCAAAGTCACCCAGCTGGCTTTCATGATAGGGTAGAATTAGAACTCATTGTCTCCAGGTGATGGGCCCAAAGTCACCCAGCTGACTCTCGTGCTTAAGGTAGGACTAGAACTCACAGTCACCTGGTTGTTAACTTGGTGCCTTAACCCACTAGTCCAGGGGTAGGCAACCTTGGCTCTTTTATGACTCGTGGACTTCAACTCCCAGAATTCCTGAGCCAGCATGGGTATGAGCCAGTTGCCAAGCATCTGAGTTTGGGTCACATGACTGTGGGGATGCTGCCAATGTCGTTAACAGTGAAAAATGGTCAAAAGTCACTTTTTTTCAGGGCTGGTCTGTGTAACTTTGCATGATCACTGAAGAAATAATTATGAGGACTAGAATAATTCAAGAGAAAGAACTATTGGCCCAGAGAGACGATCAGCTCCACTTGTTGAACATCTTTAGAAAGAGGCTAGCGCCAGGGGTAGGCAACCTTGGCTCTTTTATGACTCGTGAACTTCAACTCCCAGAATTCCTGAGCCAGCATGAGGGAAACTTTGGCCCCTTCATGACTTGCAGACTTCAACTCCCAGAATTCCTGAGCCAGCCAAGCTGAGGGGAAAGGGAGAGGTTTCCAAGCTAAGCCATGCTGGCTCAGGAATTCTGGGAGTTGAAGTCCACGAGTCATAAAAGAGCCAAGGTTGCCTACCCCTGGCCTAGGAGGCTCACCGCTTAGAACAGGAGGACTTAGGCCAGGGGTAGGCAACCTTGGCTGTTTTATGACTCATGGACTTCAACTCCCAGAATTCCTGAGCCAGTGTGGCTCAGCTTGGAAACCTCTCCCTTTCCCCTCAGCATAGCTGGCTCAGGAATTCTGGGAGTTGAAGTCCATGAGCCACAAAAGAGCCAAGGTTGCCTACCCCTGCACTAGACCAAACCAGAGGCTACTCAGGAATGTGATCCCAGGAAAAGATATCTCTAAATAAACCATTTTTCTTTATTTACATGTCACATTTATTGGCTACCAATCTACCAAACAAATGGCTAAATTAAAGGGGTCTCTGGAAAAAGAAGTTCCGATGGGGTCATAGCCCACCCTTTCCCCTCTCCCCAAGCACAGCTGTTTTCCAGATACTCCCTTTAACTATCTTGGTTAACAGCCAAGAAGTCCCTGAACCTTTTACCACACTACTAGCTGCGACGACTTGGAAAGTTAAACAATGAAAGTCTCCTGATGAATTTCTGAGCGGGGGAGACAGTTGCCCCCCAAACATGGTGTATTGTTATCCTTTATCCCTTTGATGGCCACAACATAAGGATTCTCACCCACAGACTTCATCCACGTGTTAGAAAGGTACTGCAAAAGTTGTGGCCTTAACACATCTTAAGAGCCCCAAATTGGAGAAGATTGGCCTGGGGTTAGTGGTTTGTGGTGCACCTGAGGTTTCAACCAATTTTCTTAGCTCCAACATGGTTAAACTAGGCTACCTGCAAGCAAGGGGAGGGAATCGGCCACAGAAATGTCATATTTTGTTAGTTTGCAAGGAAACCCTGATATTATAGAATAGAATAGAATAGAATAGTATAGAATAGAAAACATGGAATGGAATGGAATGAAAAAGCTGGAATGGAATGGAATGGAATAGAGCTGGAAGGGACCTTGGAGGTCTTCTAGTCCAGCCCCCTGCTAAAGCAGGAGAACCTATACCAGTGGTGGCGAACCTTTTAGAGACCGAGTGCCCAAACTGCAACTCAAAACCCACTTATGCATCACCGGGTGCCAGGTGGGTGTGGCCAGAGAGGGCGTGGCCACTGAGCTGTTAGCTCGTGCTCACTCGCTCGCTCGTTTGCTGTCCGCTCCGACTCGTGCTCACTCTCTCGCTGTCTGTAGCAAACGCTGCTTCCGCCGAAAGTTGCTCCTTTTATAGTCTCTCGCCTATTTCCAGACTGCGCATGTGCGGAGAGCTGCGCATGCGTGGAGAGAAGGAGGGAACAGTTCGGCCCAGCAATGGCTCGCGTGCCACCAGAGGTGGCTCTGCGTGCTGCCTGTGGCACGGGTGCCATAGGTTCGCCACCATGGACCTATACCATCTCAGACAAGTGACTGTCCAGCCTCTTCTTAAAAATCTCCAGTGGTGGAGCGCCCACGATTTCTGGTGGCATGCTGTTCCACTGGTTAATTGTCCTCATAGTCAGGAAGTTTCTCCTTAATTCCAGGTTGCTTCTCTCTTTGATCAGTTTTCTGAAGATGTGTTTAATTGACGTCTACCTGCTCCTCAGATACTGAGTGTTTGGTGTTCTCTGAGCTTGCTTGTTTTCTTGCAGATGTTTTACTACTCAAACTAAGTAATATCATCAGAGCTAGTGAGTGATGATACTACCTAGTTTGGGTAAGGAAACATCTGCAAGAAAACCACCAAAATCCGAGAGCACTAAGGGCCCCCTCATTTCAACCCAAGCTACTAATATTCTCCTTTATCGGTACTCGGATACTCTCAGTATTTCTGCTATTCAGAATCTGTAAAGCAAAGTTAACAGTCAACGTCCACGGAGGTTCTCCGTCATCCAGGCCCTGGTTGTCCCAAAGATGATTTTTCAAGAGGCAACTGGTCTTTCTTCGTTTTGCTTTGAAGACGTTTCGCTCCTCATTCCAGAAGCTTCGCCAGTTCTGACTGGATGGTGGGGAACGGCAGGATTTATACTTCCGTCCATTCCCCACCGTTCCGTCAGAACTGAGGATGCTTCCAGTCTGGGAAGTGAAATGTCTTCAAGAGGAAAAAAGAAAGGAAAGTCCAGTTGCCTCTTGAAAAAACACCTTTGGGTCCAGCTAACAGTAAATAGCCCAATGAATCTCCAAGACCACTCCCATCAACACTGATAGGGAAAGGCACTAGAACAGGGGTCCCCAAATCCCAGGCTGTGGACCAGTACCGGTCCACGGCATGCCAGCAACCGGTCTGCACAAACAAGCAAAGCCCCATCCATGAGATGCAGGCAGCACACAAAACCACCTTCCGGTCCGTGGAAAAATCTCTCTCCACGGAACTGGTCCCTGATGCCCAAAAGGTTGGGGAACTCTGGTTTAGAGTCTCCTGCTTGAGCAGGGGGTTGGACTAGAGCAGCGGTTCTCAACCTGTGGGTCGGGACCCCATTTGGGGTCGAACGACCATTTCATGGGGGTCGCCAAACAACGCAGTCTCCCATTTTTTCCCCCTTTTCCTTAGCTGTGCTACTCCCTTTTATTCTATTGGCTTTTGAAAGCCAATAGAATAGACTCTCTTGAATAGAGTCTAATTCTATTGGCTTTCCAAAGCCGATAGGAATTGTCCAGGCTGTCTCTGCCCTGCTGAGCCCGCCAAAAGTCCCATTCTGCAAACGGTGCTGCAAGTTGTCTGCAGCGAAGGCGAGCTGTCTGGAAGCTTCCACCCCTCCCTGCTGAGCAACTACTAAAAATGTAAGTAAAAGAGGGCCAGGGGTGGGAGGTGGGAGGCCGGCGGGCGCAGGGAGGGTTGCTGGCACGCGTGGGGCCCGGCGGATGCCCTACTTCCCTTGGGCTGGGCCAACTGGTGGCCAAGCCGGTGGTCGGCCTGCGCCGTCTCTGCCGCTTGCCAGCTACGCCTTGGCTGTCGCAGGGGGTGGCACCACGCATGCGCGGCGCTCCTGGGCAGGGAAAGTCCTCAACTTACGACCGGTTGGGTAGCCCTTGGCTTACGACCGGTTGGGTAGTCCTCGACTTATGACCGGTTGGGGGTCGCAGCATTAAAAAGGTTGAGAACCACTGGACTAGAGAAAGGGTCCCCAATCCCCGGTTTGTGGACCAGTACTTGCCCGCGGCATGCCAGCAACCAGTCTGCACAAACAAGGAAAGCCCCATCCACAGGATGCAGGCAGCACACAAAACCACGCACTCTCTGGTCCGTGCAAAAATCTGTCTCCACGCAACCGGTCCCTGATGGCCAAAAGGTTGTCGACCTCTGCAGTAGAATATAAAGTGAGAGCAAAGATCACTCTTTAATAGCACTGATGATGTTACTTAGTCTCCAGCGCTTGGATCGTCTTAGTTGCTCTTCTCTGAACCTTTTACAGGAGGCTGCTACGTATAAGCTGGGTTGACAAGATCAGAAATGAGGAGGTGATAAGCTGCCTGGGAAAGCCAAGGGAAATCATCCAAACAATTAAAAAATGAAAATTGGAATATTTCGGACATGTGATGCGACACCTAGAAAAATACGGCATACTCCATTTAATCCTCCAGGGAAAGATGGAAGGCAAACGAGGTCCAGGCAGAAGAAGAACATTGTGGCTTCAAAATCTAAGGGACTGGTTTGGACAAAACTCAGCAGCACTTTTTTGTGTGGCTGCTGATAAAAACAGGATCGCCAACATCCGATAACAGATAGGGCACAAGAAGAAGAACTTTTCCCAGGATCTCAACATCTTTTTTGTAGTGTGGTGACCCTAATTGGCTGCACTATTTCTGGTGTGGCCTCACTAGGGTTTTATAAAGTGGATGGACTGCTGGCTCTTGTCCCGATGGATGTTGTTGTGATTCCGTGCCAGCCTGTGCTCCCAACAGCTCAGTCTGAGGAATCTGAGGAGGAGGTGGAGGAGGCATTTGAAGGGCCATCAGGGGCAGAGGGAGGCTCTGAGGAATTACAGGACTCATGGTTTGATGCAGAGCCTGGGCCCTCCAGTCGTGTTCCTGATGAAACTCAGCTGTGTGAGGAGAATGAGTCAGACTCGGAAGACTCACACCTGATGGACATGCTAATTGATGCTCGCACACGTCGTCAATTAGCGAGAGTAAATCAGCAGCAGTCAATGCGGCAACTCCAGAGTAAAAGGAGAAGGCACTGAGAGGCAACGCCTTGGGACTACTGTATAAAAAGAGGAGATGTGGGCGGTGCTGGTTGCTGAAGGCAACCGTTTGCAAAGTGCTTCTTGGAATCCTAGTCTGTTCGTCTTACTTGTGACAACTCTTCTGTTTGCTGTGGACTACTTCCTTCATTTGGATTGAGTTTTGCTGTTTTGTGTTCTGGACTATTTGGCAGATTTGTCACCCATATTAAAAGAGGTTTGTTTTGTTTTAAGTCTCCAGCCTATTTTATCAACAGGGGTTTGGTCCCTGTACCTTTAACAAGGACGGCTATAGGCTGGGATAGAACAGGTGTGTTCTATCTATAACTCCAACAATTCCTAACCAATATGGTTATCTGCTAATTTGAGAGTTACGGGATGTCCCAATTCATCTTAAAGGCATCCAAATTTGCAAAGCACCGAGAACTTGCCGTTGTAGCTTGTCCTATCTAAATATAGGCAGTCATAAAGATAAGTCCTTGACTGAACAACAGTGGCCAGAAAGGCTGTAAAACGGGGCAGAACTCACCTACAGAAATACAAAATGTCTGTTTTCTAAGGCAGAGAGCTGTTAAGTGGGTTTTACCCCATGTTACGAGTTTTCTGGCCACAATTGTTAAGAGAATCCCCGCGGTGGTTAAGTTAGTAAAATGGTTAACTGACTCCGCCTTCCCCCATTGACTTTGCGGGTCGGAAGGTCGCAAAAGGGGGATCCCGTGTCCCTAGGACATTGCAACCGTTGTAAATACGAGTCAGTTGCCAAGTGGCTGAGTTTGATCACGTGGCCATGGGGATGCTGCAACGATGGTTAAGTGTGAAAAATCGGTCCCTTTTTTTCAGCGCCGTTGTCGCTTCAAAGAGTCTCTAAGCAGATGGCTGTAAGTTGAGGACTATCTATATTCCCCTATTCCAGCATGAAAGAGGTTGGAAATTTATGTACTGTTTTACTGTCAGTAAAGACTCCCCCACACACATCCCCCCAAAGTAGAGCTGGGGAGTCCTATTGCTCTCTACCTACCAGGTTTAATCCTTGCTCTTCACCTTAAAACAGAGGTCCCCAACCCCTGGTCTGTGGCCCAGTACCGGTCCACGGTATGCCACAACCGGTCAGCACAAACAAGCAAAGCCCCATCCGCGGGATGCAGGCAGCACACAAAACCACGCACTCTGCGGTCTGTGGAAAAACCTCTCTCCACGGAACCGGTCCCTGGTGCCCAAAAGGTTGGGGACCTTTGGTTTAGAGCAGTGGTGGCGAACCTATGGCACGCGTGCCAGAGGCGGCACTCAGAGCCCTGTCTGTTGGCACGTGTGCCAACCACAGTCAGCAGCAGATCCATCAGGCCACCACTGCCACCCGGAGCACGAGCCCCGGCCAGCACAAAGGAGGCGAAGCGGCCGACTAGCAAGCTTGAGTAGAGGTGGTAGAGCAGAGGTCACCCACCATTGTCAATTGGTGGACTGGAAGAAAAGGGAGGGGGAAGCATTTTACATGCGTGCATGTGCACACGGGGCCCGCGAGCATCGACACACTGCAAATGGGGCGGGGCTAGTGCCTGCATGATACTCACTAGCCCTGCCCCGTTCTTATGTGCTGCTGCACCTTGTATCTGCACCCCGTGGCGCGGCGGCGGCCATTTTTTGCGCCTTGCAGCATGGCGGCCCATTTTTGTGCCCCCGGTTTTTGCGTGCCACAATGCTGATGCAGCCCTGGCACTTTGCAATAAATAAATGGGGTTTGGGTTGCGGTTTGGGCACTCGGTCTCTAAAAGGTTCGCCATCACTGGTTGACAGTCTCCTGCTTGAGCAGGGGGTTGGACTAGAACAAGGGTCCCCGGTACCGGGCCACGGCACGCCAGCAACCGGTCCGCACAAACAAGCAAAGCCCCACCCGCGGGATGCAAGCAGCACACAAAACCACGCACTTTGCGGTCCGTGGAAAAACCTCTCTGCACGGAACCAGTCTCTGGTGGCCCAAAGGTTGGGGACGTCTGCCCTAAAACGATGGTCACATCAGTATAATAAAAAAAAGGAGATCGGGGTTTTTGTTTTTTGTTTTTCCTCCCCTTCCTTTCATCCAGGGGTGAATTTTTTGTTTGATTGTTTGTTTGTTTATTTATTTATGAGACTTATATACCGCTTTAAGTGCAAGCACTCTCTAAGCCAGTGGTTCTCAACCTTTCTAATGCCGTGACCCCATAATACAGTTCCCCATGCTGTGGTGACCCCCAAGTGGGTGTGGCCACCAATAAGAGGGAGTAGGACAGCTAGGGAAAAGGGAAAAAAATGGCGGACAGCATGGTTTGGCGACCCCCATGAAAAGGTCGTTTGACCCCAAATGGGGTCCCGACCCACAGGTTGAGAACCACTGCTCTAAGCGGTGAACACCAGTAAGCAATGTATATATATATTTTACATTGCCCCAAACAATCTGGGTCCTCATTTTACCTACCCCGGAAGGATGGAAGGCTGAGTCAACCTTGAGCCGGTGAGATTTGAACCGCTGACCTGCTGAACACAGTCAGCTAAAGTGGTCTGCAGTACTGCACCCTAACTGCTGCGCCACCTCGGCTCTTTTTCCTCCATGTTCAACATGTGGAAGCAGGATCCATGCCGGAGCGATGGAGGGGAGGGAACCGGAGGGGAGCCACCCACCCCCTTGAAAAGCTGGCAGCCGCAGTGGAAACCTTGATGCTTTGTGTACATAATGAAAAAGGTGGATCATGCAGGCTGTCGGAGGCTAAACTCAGCCGCTCCTGAAATGTCTCCTCGTTGTCATTAAAACCAGGGCAGGAAGCTGACTCCCTCCAATCCACCACCCCCAGCCCCTCTCCCACCCCCCACCCCCGTTCAGGAATAACAAATTCGTTTTGCAAAAAAAAAGCAAAACGAAATGCCACCAGATTAGAGCTTGGCTTTCTTTTTTTTTTTTTTTTTTGCAAAACGGCAGATTCGCTGCTGCAAATGTTCCCAACTAGAAAAATAATTGGAATCAGAAGCTTGTCTTTATGAGAATGGGGAATCCTGCTGGATCCTGGGTTTATTTATCCCCCCCCCATTTTTTATTGCTCATGCGAGGAAACAAAAGAGCGGAACGACCCAAAGCGCGCGCGGGCGGCGGCGGGGGGGGGAGGGAATAAAGAAAAGAAAAAGAGAATTCCTCTTTGCAAAAATAGGATTTGTTCTATTTTGGAACGGCTTCCGAATTTCAGAACGGTCTTGATTAGAGCTGGGAAATCCGGATATTTAAACTGCTCCAACCCCACCACCCAGCTCCCACAATTCTGGATGCAGGTAGAATAGCTGGGACTGAGATGGATGGACTCTAG
Source organism: Crotalus adamanteus (assembly GCA_039797435.1). Lineage (NCBI taxonomy): Eukaryota > Metazoa > Chordata > Lepidosauria > Squamata > Viperidae > Crotalus > Crotalus adamanteus. The sequence goes on along the minus strand of CM077919.1, from coordinate 282,440,958 downwards.
GAAAATTCCCTTTCTCCCCCCCCTCCCTTTTCTGTAATCTTTGGCTAACCACATTACAGTTTTTCTAGGGCACCTTTCCTTACTTCGTGGAGGCTGCGAAGATCTGCAAGGAGGCTAAACGATTTAATTGAATTAAATCCTATTTAATTCAGGGATGTTAAGGCAGAGGTAAGCAGTGGGGTACCATAACATTCCACCTTAGGCCCTGGACTCTTCAAGATCTTCACCAATGACTTAGATGAGGAAATGGAAGGGGAACTCATCAAATTTGCAGATGACACCAAACTGACAGGACTAGCTAACACCCCAGAAGATAAACTCAGGATCCAAAAAGATCTTGACGGACTTGAACAATGGGCCCTATCCAACAAAATGAGTTTCAATGTGGAGAGAAGCAAAGTCTTACATTTAGGCAGGAAAGATCAAAGGTAGAAGTGGAGATTGGGCAAGGCCTGGCTCAAAAACAGCAACTGGGAGAGGGACCTTGGAGTCCTAGTGGACGGTCACTTGACCACGAGCCAGCCGTGTGCAGCAGGAGCAGCCAAAAAAGCCAATACAATCCTGGGTTGTGTAAACAGAGGCATAGAATCAAGATCACGCAAAGTATTAGTACCGCTTTATAAAACCCTAGTAAGACCACACCTGGAATATGCAGCCAATTTTGGTCACCCTACCACAAAAAAGATGTTGAGAGTTTGGAAAAAATTCAGAGAAGAGCAACTTAATATGATCCAAAAACATACGAAGAACGGCTGTAGGACTTGGGTTTGGCTAATTTAAAGAAAAGAAGAAATAGGGGAGACATGATAGCAGTGTTCCAGTATCTGAGGGGCTGCCACAAAGAAGAGGAGGGGGTCACGTTATACACCAAAGCACCAGAGGGCAGGACAAGAAACAATGGATGGAAACTGACCAAAGAGAGAAGCAACCTGGAATTAAGGAGAAACTTCCTGACAGTGAAGACAATTAATCAGTGGAACAGTTTGCCACCAGAAATTGTGGGCGCTCCATCACTGGAAATTTTTAAGAAGAGACTGGACAATCACCTGTCTGAGATGGTATAGGTTCTCCTGCTTGAGCAGGGGATTGGACTAGAAGACCTCCATGGTCCCTCTTCCAGCTCTGTTATTCCATTCCATTCCATTCCATTCCATTTCTATTCTATATTCCAATATCTATTCCAGTGATGGCGAACCTATGGCACGGGTGCCAGAGGCGGCACTCAGAGCCCTCTCTGTGGGCATGCATGCCATCGCCCCAGTCCTAGGCCTTCAACTGGGTTTTATAAAAAAACCTTTTCGCTTTAGGCCTCTGCCACCGTGTGCAACAACAACAAAAAAGGTTCAATCAGTCAATTTCAACTTCTCGCGGGGAAAAAAAAAGATCTTGCAAACTTCGAATTGACTGATTGATTGAACTTTTTAGTCCCACCCAGTCTGCCGTTACCACCGCAGCCACGCCCACCCGGCACTCAACGATGCATAAGTTCCCTACGTCCGGTTGGATCCCACAGGCTGGGCCTCCTTCGGGCCCCGTCGGCCAAGCAGTGCCATTTGGCGGGGCCACGGAGGAGGGCCTTCTATGTGATGGCGCCCACCCTTTGCAACCAGCTCCCCCCGGAGATTAGGATCGCTGCCACCCTGTTGGTCTTCCGTAAGCTACTTAAGACCTGGCTTTTTCGGCAGGCCTGGGGTTTATAAAACCTGATCCCTGGATGACTGTCTTTGTACTGTTTGTTTGTTATGTTTTATGTGTTTTTTTATTGTTAGCCGCCCAGAGTCCTTCGGGAGTGGGGCGGCTTATAAATTTTAAAAATAAATAAAAATAAATAAATAAATAAGTGGGTTTGGGGTTGCAGTTTGGGCACTCGGTCTCTAAAAGGTTCGCCATCACTGATCTATTTCATTCCATTCTATTCTACTCTACTCTACCAAGATAAAAAATTGGCTAGCCTTTGCCCCAGATGCTAGCCAACTTTTTATTTCCAAATATCTAAACATCCTTTTAGTATGGGATCATCTGAAAAGTAGATTAATCAATTAATTAATAGAATAGAAAGAGTAGAATAGAAAGACAGCAACATATGTTGTTCATAGTATGTTTAGGTGTGTGTCATGTAGGTGTTTCACTTTGAGAGCGGACAACTAAATTTCATTTTTGATGTGTGCCCTTGTGCCCACCGTAAAAAAATAACAATAAAGGTTATCTTATCTTATTTTAAATAGAATAGAATAGAATATTGGAAGGGACCTTGGACGTCATCTAGTCCTAACACCTGCTCAGGCAGGAGACCCCATACCATTTCAGACAAATGGCTGTCCAGTCTCTTCTTAACAACTTCCCGTGTTGGAGCATCCATAACTCCTGGTGGCAAGTCGTTCCACTGGTTAATTGTCCTCACTGTTAGGAAATTTCTCCTTATTTCTAGGTTGCTTCTCTCCTTGGTCAGTTTCCATCCATTGCTTCTTGTCCTGCCTTCAGGCGCTTTGGAGAATAGCTTGACTCCCTCTTCTTTGGGGCAGCCCCTGAGATATTGGAAGACTTGTTATCCTGTCCCCCCCCTCGTCCTTCTCTTCATTAAATTAGACATACCCAATTCCAGCAGCCTTTCTTTATACGTTTTAGCCTCCAGCTGATCATTTAGAAAATGGCTGTCCAGTCTCTTTAAAACACTTCCAGTGTTGGAGCATTCACAATTTCTAGAGGCAAGCAGTTCCACCGGTTAATTGTTCTCCCTGTCAGGAAGTTTCTCCTTAGTTCTAGGTTGCTTCTCTCTTTGGTTAGTTTCCATCCGTAGCTTCTTGTCCTGCCTTCAGGCGCTTTGGAGAAGAGCTTGACTCCCTCTTCTTTGGGGCAGCCCCTGAGATATTGGAAGACTTGTTATCCTGTCCCCCCCCTCGTCCTTCTCTTCATTAAATTAGACATACCCAATTCCAGCAGCCTTTCTTTATACGTTTTAGCCTCCAGCTGATCATTTAGAAAATGGCTGTCCAGTCTCTTTAAAACACTTCCAGTGTTGGAGCATTCACAATTTCTAGAGGCAAGCAGTTCCACCGGTTAATTGTTCTCCCTGTCAGGAAGTTTCTCCTTAGTTCTAGGTTGCTTCTCTCCTTGATTAGTTTCCATCCGTAGCTTCTTGTCCTGCCTTCAGGTGCTTTGGAGAAGAGCTTGACTCCCTCTTCTTTGGGGCAACCCCTGAGATATTGGAACACTGCTATCATGTCCCCCCTCGTCCTTCTCTTCATTAAACTAGACGTAGTTTGATGAATTCTCCTCCAGGTTTTTGAAAACAGGAACAACAATCTGTTCCAACCTATTGGGAGCTTGCTAGTTCTTCCATTATTCTCAAAGACTACACTTAACAGTTCTGAGATCACCTCTGCTAGTTCCTCCAGCCCCTGAGGATGTAATTAATCTAACTCTGGAGACCTGAACTGATTGAAATAAGCCAAGTGTTCTTTTTATTTTCTTATCTAGCCTGGCTACTACCAGCAGAGCGGAAGAACTGACAGCCACAACATCGTTTTCCTTCCAAGAGAGGAGAGATTATGAGTATCTGGCAATACTTCTTAAGAATTCATTGATTGTGACCTACAACAGCCCTATAGTTTCCTTGCTTTGCTTATTATTATTATTTTTTCCCTTGATGTGTCTGAAAAAGGTGTACCGGTAGACCTTCTTGCCTTACAACCATTCTTTTAGTGGCCATTTGAAGTTACAACAGCACTTAAGAAAGTGACTTAAGACTGATTTGGACTCTTAAGACGGCTGCCGCCTCCCCGTGATCAAAAGTCAGACGGTTGGCCTCTGACTCGTATTTATGACAGTCGCGATGTCCCCGGGGTGGGGGTGGGGGTCCTGTGATCCCCTTTTGCGACCTTCTGACAAGCAAAAATCAATAATAATAATAATAATAATAATAAAGTTGGAAAGGACCTTCGAGGTCATCTAGTCCAACCCCCTGCTGGGGAATCTGGGGAAGCCAGATTCACTTAACAAACGTGTTACTAACTTAACAATTGCAAGATCCACTTAACAACTGTGGCAAGGGAGGTCAAAAATAGGGCAAAACTCACTTAACAACTGTCTTGCTTAGCGACATAAATTTGGGGCTCAATTGTAGTCGTAGGTTGAGGACTAACTGTATATCTTTTATTTTGAGCATTTATTGCAGGCTTCGGCAATTTCCGCACTTCATCCTTTTAGATCAGCGGTTCTCAACCTGTGGGTCGTGACCCCCTTTGGGGTCGAACGACCATTTCACGGGGGTCGCCAAACAACGCGATCCTCCATTTTTTTTCTCAGCCAGTGCAGGGGGCGGCGCCGCGCATGCGTGCCGCGCAGGGGGCGGCGCCGCGCATGCGCGCCGCCTGCTTATGACCAGGGTCGCCGGTCTAAAAAGATTGAGAACCACTGTTTTAGATGCAATTTCTGATAAAGACTTCCAGCAACTTTCCGGGTTAGATGATTCTCCTATTTCTTTGTACACGTTGATCATCTTTACAAGTAGTTCCCGACGTACGACTGTAATGGAGCCTGTAGATTAGGACAGTCGTAAAATGGGTGGGACATATGATTGACCTGATTTTATGACCTTAAGTGAACATTGTGGCCATTAAACAAATCAATAATAATAATAATAATAATAATAATAATAATAATAATAATAATAATAATAATAAAGTTGGAAGGGACCTTGGAGTCTTCTAGTCCAACCCCCTGCTCAGGAAGGAAACCTTATACCATTTCAGACCAATGGCTGTCCAGTCTCTTCTTTAAAACCTCCAGTGTTGGAGCATTCACAACTTCTGGAGGCAGGTTGTTCCACTGGTTAATTGTTCTAACTGTCAGGAAATTCCTCCTTAGTTCCAGGTTGCTTCTCTCCTTGATTAGTTTCCATCCATTGCTTCTTGTCCTGCCCTCAGGCGCTTTGGAGAATAGCTTGACTCCCTCTTCTTTGGGGCAGCCCCTAAGATATTAGAACGCTGCTATCATGTCTCCCCTCATCCTTCTTTCATTAAACTAGACATACCCAATTCCAGCAACCGTTCCTTATATGCTTTAGCTTCCAGTCCCCTAATCATCTTTGTTGCTTTTCTCTGTACTCTTTCGAGAGTCCCAACATCTTTTTTACATCGTGGTGACCAAAACTGGATGAAGTATTCCACGTGTGGCCTTACCAAGGCCTTGTAAAGTGGTATTAACACTTCACATGATCTTGATTCTATCCCTCTGTTAAGGCAGCCTAGCAATGTGTTGGCTTTTTTGGCAGCTGCAGCACACGGCTGGCTCCTGTTTAAGTGATTGTCCAATGCGTTTGCTACGGGTACGATTTTATCCCAAGCCACAAGTAATTGTCATTTTTTTTTTGCAAAATCGTTGTTAAATGTGACCATGGCACATTGCAAACAGTCCTAAATATGACCCAGTTGCCAACTGCATGAAGTTTCATAATTGAAACTTCAAATCCCGGTCATAAGTGGCCCCCAGAGTAGGTCCATCATAATGGTTGCCAAGCAACTTCTTAAATTAAGGACCACTAATTAATCTTCTCTTTCTGAGGAATCCTGCAAAATAAACCAAAGATAGTTTCCAAGCAATAAACCATTCCCATCAGTCTTTCTTTTTTCCTAAATTCCGATTCTGAAACCCAAAGTGCCAAAATTAAAGAAGCAAATAAGCACAGTGAAATATTAGCTGTGAAAAGCAAGAGCAAGGAGTGACTAGAATTGCCTTCAGAATCAAAATCTGAGCATTTTTCGAATGAAATTAATGCTCAGCCTAGATACATCATTGAAAAACACAACCGATTTCAGCTCGTTGACATTTTGACTTAAGTGTGTTAAAATAACTCTAACTAGACATTTCCGTGTTGTAACAGAGGCAGAAATCATGGAATGTCATCAAACTGATAGGCCACTTTTTTTTTAGAAAAAAAAAATGCAAATTGCTTAGATCCAATTTTGGTCACCACAATAGAAAACAGATGTTGAGACTCTAGAAAGAGTACAGAGAAGAGCGACAAAGATGATTAGGGGACTGGAGGCTAAAACATATGAGGAACGGTTGCTGGAATTGGGTAGGTCTAGTTTAATGAAGAGAAGGACAAGGGATGACAGGATAGCAGTGTTCCAATATCTCAGGGGCTGCCCCAAAGAAGAGGGAGTCAAGCTATTCTCCAAAGCACCTGAAGGCAGGACAAGAAGCTACGGATGGAAACTAATCAAGGAGAGAAGCAACCTGGAACTAAGGAGAAATTTCCTGACAGTGAGAACAATTAATCAGTGGAACAACCTGCCTCCAGAAGCTGTGAATGCTCCAACACTGGAAGTTTTAAAGAAGAGACTGGATAGCTATTTGTCTGAAATGGTATAGGGTTTCCTGCCTGAGCAGGGGGTTGGACTAGAAGACCTCCAAGGTCCCTTCCAACTCTATCATTAGTACTATTATTTGGTAACAAAACTTCTGCAAGAAAACCACCCCTTATTAACAGAGGAACATTGACACTGACTCAGCTCTGAGCTACAAATATCCTCTGCGGTTGCTACCAAAGTAAAATATAGGCTAGCCAGGGGTAGGCAACCTTGGCTCTTTTATGACTCGTGGACTTCAACTCCCAAAATGCCTGAACCAGCCATGCTGAGGGGAAAGGGAGAGGTTTCCAAGCTGAGCCATGCTGGCTCAGGAATTCTGGGAGTTGAAGTCCACGAGTCATAAAGCGGCCTAGACCTAGGCCAGAGGTAGGCAACCTTGGCTCTTTTATGACTCGTGGACTTCAACTCCCAGAATTCCTGAGCCAGCCATGCTGAGGGAAAAGGGAGAGGTTTCCAAGCTCAGCCATGCTGGCTCAGGAATTCTGGGAGTTGAAGTCCACAAGTCATGAGGGGACCATACTTCCCCCAGGCTGGCTCAGAAATTCTGGGAGTACACGAGTCATAAAAGGGCCAAGTTTGAAGACCCCTACCCTAGGCCTAGAGTCTAGACCAGGGATAGGCAATCTTGGCTCTTTTATGACTGGTGGACTTCAACTCCCAGAATTCCTGAGCCAGCCATGCTGAGGGGAAAGGGAGAGGCTTCCAAGCTGAGCCATGCTGGCTCAGGAATTCTGGAAGTTGAAGTCCACCAGTCATAAAAGGGCCAAGGTTGCCTTCCCCTGGTCTAGGCCTAGGCCGCTTCATGACTCATGGACTTCAACTCCCAGAATTCCTGAGCCAGCCATGCTGAGGGGAAAGGGAGAGGCTTCCAAGCTGAGCCATGCTGGCTCAGGAATTCTGGGAGTTGAAGTCCACCAGTCATAAAAGAGCCAAGGTTGGCTACCCCTGTCCTAAGTCTTCCTATTCTAAGCGGTGAGCCTCCTAGACCAGGGGTAGGCAACCTTGGCTCTTTTATGGCTCGTGGACTTCAACTCCCAGAATCCCTCAGCCAGCATGGCTTAGCTTGGAAACCTCTCCCTTTCCCCTCAGTTTGGCTGGCTCAGGAATTCTGGGAGTTGAAGTCTGCAAGTCATGAAGGGGCCAAAGTTTCCCTCATGCTGGCTCAGGAATTCTGGGAGTTGAAGTTCACGAGTCATAAAAGAGCCAAGGTTGCCTACCCCTGGCGCTAGCCTTTTTCTAAAGATGTTCAACAAGTGGAGCTGATCGTCTCTCTGGGCCAATAGTTCTTTCTCTTGAATTATTCTAGTCCTCATAATTATTTCTTCAGTGATCATGCAAAGTTACACAGACCAGCCCTGAAAAAGTGACTTTTGACCATTTTTCACTGTTAACGACATTGGCAGCATCCCCACAGTCATGTGACCCAAACTCAGATGCTTGGCAACTGGCTCATAGCTATGACGGTTGTAGTTTCCCAGGTGTGTGTGTGTGTGTGTGTGTGTCACGTGATCCTCTTTTGCGACCTACTGACCAGCAAAGTCAATTGACTTAACAACTGTGTTATTACTTTAACAGCTGCAGCGATTGGTGGCAAGGCAGGTCGTGATATGGATCAAAGCTCACTTGACCCCTGTTTCATTTAGAAACGCTGGGACTCGGTTTGTGGCCGTAAGCCGAGGACTTCCTGTATGAAGGAGGCTTTTCTTAAAATTAAACCCATTTTGTGGTCCTCCCCTCAAGAACGAGAGGAAGAGGTCTCGACTTCGTGCTGTGAGACATTTTAGACATTGGAAGATGGTCACAATTTCCCCTCCGCTTTTCTTTTTTTTTTTTTCCTTCAAAAAAGCTGAATTTGGAAAATTTTATGACTGGTGGACTTCCAGAATTCCTCAGCCAACGTGCCTGGCTAAGGAATTCTGGGAATTGAAGTCCACCAGTCATAAAAGGGCCAAGTTGGAAGACCCCTGGTCTGGATCCGAGCCTGCAGTTTCATCAAAATGGCCGACTGAGGAATTCTGGGAGTGGAAGTCCACCAGTCATAAAAGGGCCAAGTTGGAAGACCTCTGGACTGGATCCAAGCCTGCAGTTTCATCAAAATGGCCGACTGAGGAATTCTGGGAGTTGAAGTCCAGCAGTCATAAAAGGGCCAAGTTTGAAGACCTCTGGACTGGATCCAAGCCTGCAGTTTCATCAAAATGGCCGACTGAGGAATTCTGGGAGTTGAAGTCCAGCAGTCATAAAAGGGCCAAGTTTGAAGACCTCTGGACTGGATCCAAGCCTGCAGTTTCATCAAAATGGCCGACTGAGGAATTCTGGGAGTTGAAGTCCAGCAGTCATAAAAGGGCTAAATTTGAAGACCCCTGCTCTAGAAGGTCTCCTATGAGCCTGATATTACTTAAATCAGACCTAAGCGTTAAAAAAATACCCCTGTGATTTCTAATTTCCAGCAAGGACCTTTTTTTAAAAATTTTAATTTAGAGAAACAGGACCAATAATACCCTCTATGGGAACGGTTTCATCCCAGTTGCTTTAGCCGAGTTTCAAAATGGAAACCATATCTTTAATGCTAATTAGACACCGCATCCCTTCGTCTTCCTGTCCCCGTGTAAATAACAATTAGCAATAATTTAGCAGTTGTAGGCGCTGGCATCTCCTCTAAACCATTGTATCCCACTCAAGTTTCCTTTGCATTAATTAGGATCATAAGCCAATCAGAGCTAATTAAGAAGCAAGTAAGTATAATAATAAATGAAACAAAACTAGTGATTTGTATCTGTTGAGTAGGTTTTTCCTTTTCGCCTGTTGCCGTTCATCAAATGGCCGTAAATGCAGAGGAACTTCGTCTAATTGAAACTAATTATGAGCCTTCCCTTGCTACTTTGGGCCTCGTGTTCAAATCCCACGAAGCTCATTAAAAAGAAAAAAAAAAAGAGAGAGAAAAGCTGGAAAATCTTTAGCACATATTGCAACCTGCATCATTTTAATGAGCACCTGGCTCTGAAGGAAATAATAGGGATCTGTGACAACGTTTGGTCTCTCCATTTCTTCCCAGCCTAGTGTTCTTTAATGGATATTGGACTACACTTCCCAGAATTCCTCTTAATCAGGCTTGTGGTGACTGACCAAACTCACCCAGATGTCTTTCACGCCCAAGATGGAACTAGAACTCCCAGTCTCCTGGTGACTGGCCAAAGTCACCCAAATGGCTTTCACACCTAAGGTGGGACTAGAACTCATAGTCTCCTGGTGACTGGCTCAATGAATGTTGACCACGCGACCCTGGGGATGCTGAAATGGTCGTAAGTGTGGAAAATGGTCATAAGTCATTTTTTTCAGTGCCGTTGTAACTTTAAACCAGTGGTTCTCAACCTTTTTAATGCCGTGACCCCCAACCGGTTTTAAGTTGAGGACTACTCAACCGGTCGTAAGTCGAGGACTACTCAACTGGTGCAGCACCGTTTGCAGAATGGGACTTTTGGCGGGCTTAGCAGGGCAGAGACAATTCCTATTGGCTTTTGAAAGCCAATAGAATTAGACTCTATTCAAGAGAGTCTATTCTATTGGCTTTCAAAAGCCAATAGAATAAAAGGGAGTAGCACAGCTAAGGAAAGGGGCGGGGGGGGGAATGGCGGACTGCGTTGTTTGGCGACCCCCGTGAAATGGTCGTTCGACCCCAAATGGGGTCCCCACCCAGAGGTTGAGAACCACTGCTTTAAACGGTCACTAAATGAACGATTGTTAAGTTAAGAACTACCTGGTTAGGCCCGGATGGATTACAGGTAATCCTTGACTTACAACAGCACTGAAACAGTGACTTACAACCAGTCCTCGCACTTATGACCACTGCAGCATTCCTCATTGTCACATGATCAAAAGTCAGACGCTTGGCAACTGACATGTATTTATGACAGCTGCATATCAGGTTGATCACCACCTGTAACCTTGATAAACAAAGGGAAGCCCAATTCGCTTAATGGCTACATGTTTCACTTAACAACTGCACTGACTCACTTACCAACCGTGGTAAAAAATGGACACACGCACACACACACACACACACCCGCCCAGTTGATCTTTGCCCCCATTTTTGCCAGGATTGGGGAAACTGTCTCAACTGACAGCTGAGAAGGAAATCAAGGTTAGACGGTAGGAAAAGGGACAGACGCATTAAATGGTGCATGCGGGCTGCTTGTGTGTCGAGTTCGAAGCATGCGTACTTCATCCGCCCTGGTTGTGATGGGGCTGATCAGTTTGTGACTGGTTGTGTGGTTGCGCGCCGAGTGCTTACTGCGGGCGGCGACCTTTATGTTTCGTTACACAACTGACGTGTGTGTGTGTGTGTGTGTACGGCGATTGACTACGTGCGAAAGGTAAATAATTTCTTTATTTTAAAAAACCGTTGGGTGAATTGAAAATCTTCTTTTAATAGAATAAAAGGGAGTAGCACAGCTTAGTGTGAAAGTGTGACCCCGAATTTAAAAAAGAAAAAAAAAAAGTAATTACTTCTCAACCACCGGTCCTGCTAAGACAGGGCTAGGCAACCTTGGCTCTTTTATGACTGGTGGACTTCAACTCCCAGAATTCCTGAGCCAGCATGGGGGAAACTGTGGCCCTTCATGACTGGTGGACTTCAACTCCCAGAATTCCTGAGCCAGCATGGCTCAGCTTGGAAACCTCTCTCTTTCCCCTCAGCATGGCTGGCTCAGGAATTCTGGGAGTTGAAGACCACGAGTCATAAAAGATCCAAGGCTACCTATCCCTGTCCTAAGTCCTCCTGTTCAAAGCGGTGAGCCTCCTAGACCAGGGGTAGGCAACCTTGGCTCTTTTATGACTCGTGGACTTCAGCTCCCAGAATTCCTGAGCCAGCCATGCTGAGGGGAAAGGGAGAGGTTTCCAAGCCGATCCATGCTGGCTCAGGAATTCTGGGAGTTGAAGGCTACGAGTCATAAAAGAGCCAACATTGCCTACCCCTGTGCTAAGAGCAGAATATATAATTCTTTTAAATAAAAGATTAACGAGATTTGAGTTCCGGCACCTTTTTTCTTACGAAAAAAAAGCACTACTTACAATCGTTCATTTAATTTTAGTGGCTGTTTGAAGCTAGACTGGCACCTGAAAAAGTGACTTACTATAGATCCTCCCCCGCAACGTCCCTATGGTCCCATACTGAAATTCTAGGTGCATTCTAACTGCATGCATTTACAATAGCTGCAGCGCCTCAGCCGATCCTACCTCACAAGGTTGTTGCTGGGGTGGAAAACAGGAGGAGGAAGGTTATGTTTTATACGCTCGCCGCCTTGGCTTCTTTGCAAAACATACAACGGAGCCCGACATGTTTCTGTCGTTAGGCCAGAAAGCGGCTAAGTGAGTTTTGCCCCATTTTACGACCTTTTTTGCCATAGTTGTTAGGTGAATCACTACTAGTAACACGGTCGTTAAGTGAATTTGGCTCCCCCCCCACTGATTTTGCTTGTCAGAAGGTTGCAAAAGGGGATCAACTGACCCGGGGACACGGCGATCGTCATGAGTACGAGTCAGTTGCCAATTGTTTGAATTTTGATCAGGTGAGCATGGAGGAATGCTGCAACGGTTGTAAGTGTGGAAAAACGGTCACAAGACACGTTTTTCAGTGCTGCTGTAACTTTGAATGGCCACTAAACACAATGTGTCAGACCCAGCGTGATACTTACTTTCCAAAGTCCAGAATGTTCCAGTTAACCCTGTGTTCCAGCCGAGTCCGGTAGCTTCGTGAGCTACATCGCCAACAGCGGCGGCCGAACGGGTCACATGAACATCCTATGTTGCCAGCACATAACTGGACGGAGGCTACATAGAAATGGAATATGGAGAAGCCGACTGCTGTTAAAACTGTTATGGCTTATGTTGCTGGAACCGTGACTCTGTGAATGATGGGAACTGGGACGCTGGGTCTGACAACACTTGGATACCGGGAGGGGGTATTATAGGAAGAGGTTGAGTGGGACATTAGGGATGAGAATGGCGTGAACGGAACGCATGGACTCAATGCAAAGTTTGAACATAAGTACTAGCTGGATCGGGGTGTGGACTCAATGTAAGGTTTGAACATAAGTACTAGCTGGATCAGGGCGTAGGTAGGGTGGAGGTCTATCACAAGGCAGGTATGGGGAGGGGGACAGGTGGATTCCAGATGACCAATTAACCGTCAATTGGGGTGTGTACTCTGGGTGTGGTGGAGGAATGTATTTAGGGCAATGAATGGAGCTTCCTTCCAGTGCTAACTTAGTTTCAACATAGTGAATAAAGCTTGTTGAATACTGCAACGTTCCTGTTTCCTGGCTTTCGCGAAGCGCGGTTAGGACGTTCTGTTACAATGTTGCAAGTCGAAAACCACCAGTAATAAAAGGAAGAGACTGGACAGCCATTTGTCCGAAATGGTATAGGGTTTCCTGCCTGAGCAGGGGGTTGGACTAGATGACCTCCAAGGTCTCTTCCAACTTTATTATTATTATTATTATTGTAATAATAATAATAATAATAATAATAATAGTAATAATAATAATAAGGATAGGTAGATAAAATGCCAAATCCAATCTGAATATCTGGCTGAGTGTGCGATGATCAATAATAATAATAATAATAATACTCCGCCCTTAACAATTGTCGATAAGAAAGACAAAAAAGTCTGGATAGTGGATGTGGCAGCGCTTGGAGACAGCAGAATAGACGAGAAAGAACTGGAGAAGATAACAAAATACAAAGACCTACAAACAGAAATAGAAAGACTGTGGCAAAAGCAAGCAAGGGTAGTACCAATAGTCATAGGCTCCTTGGGTGCAATCCCAAAACAACTGGAGCACCACTTGAACACCATCATCGGCACTGACAAATTCGCCATTAGTCAATTGCAAAAGGCAGCCTTACTAGGAACTGCTTCCATCCTGCGACGATATCTGTAATACCATCAAACATCCACATCTGCCTATCCCAGGTCCTTGGGAAGGACTCGATAGGTAGACAAAATGCCAAATCCAGTCTGAACATCTGGCTGACTGTGCGATGATCCATAATAATAATAATAATAATAATAATAATAATAATAATAAATGAACGCATGAATAAATGAATAAAGTGCAGGATCTGATCCTAAGAGCCAGTTAGCATCTTTTCCTCTGCAGTGCAGGGCGCCCAGTATTTCCTAATTAAAATCCCACTTTTTCCTTCCTCCCCTTAATTGAACTGCTGAATCACCCCAGGAGCTGGAAAAAAGGACCACGTTTCTAGTTCCCTGACTCCCTGACTTTGAATCTGCCCGTCTTTCTCCTTTACGAATCTCTTGGCATTTATCTCTGGATTAGAGACACTCACCTGTCACACAGCAGCATCCTGAGGATTCATTAACTGAACGTTCAGACAACTTATTGAATATGTAAAGGAGCGCTGAAGTGGAAATATTAATAATCCGTCTTAATGTTTAGCCACAGAAGCTCGGATCCCGGGGAGAAAGGGCACAGGCTGTTTTCCCAAGGAAATAAACAGATGCTGGCTTACTGCAAACCCTTTGCTTGCTGTTTTGCAGAGACCGTTAAACACAGGCAACCACACTGGACTCGATCCCTTAAGACCGTGGGCAAGAAAAGTTGTAAAATGGGGCACCTAAGTCTGTAGTTCCTAGAGGAGCGGGTTCTGTACCTGGAAAAAGCCAAGGAAAGGTATTTTTCTATCAAGGTAAACACTGTAACCAAAATCATGGCATCCGGCCCTCTCAATTCCTGGCAAACAGATGGGGAAGAAATGGAGGTAGTGACAGATTTTATTTTTCTGGGCTCAGAGATCACCTCAGATGGGGACTGCAGCCAAGAAATTAAAAGATGCTTGCTCCTGGGGAGGAAAGCTATGGCAAATCTAGATAGCATACTAAAAAGCAGAGACATCACCCTGCCAACAAAAGTGCGTATAGTCAAGGCCATGGTTTTCCCAGTTGCAATGTATGGCTGTGAAAGTTGGACCATAAGAAAGGCTGAGCGCCAAAGAATGGAGGCCTTTGAACTCTGGTGCTGGAGAAGACCCCTGCGAGTCCCTTGGACTGCAAGGCGTTCAAACTGGTCAGTCCTAGAGGAGATCAACCCCGACTGCTCTTTAGAAGGCCAGATCCTGAAGTTAAAACTCAAATACTTTGGCCACCTGATGAGAAGGAAGGACTCACTGGAGAAGAGCCTAATGCTGGGAAAGATGGAGGGCGAGAGAAGAAGGGGACGACAGAGAAGGAGGTGGCTGGATGGAGTCACTGAAGCAGTAGGTGTGAATTTAAATGGACTCCAGAAGATGGTACAGGACAGGAAGGCCTGGAGGAACGTTGTCCATGGGGTCGTGATGGGTCGGACACGACTTCGCAATTAACAACAACAAACATTGTAACTTCGTAGTCTGAAACTTGGGATTGCCCTGGCTGTCCTACAAAGGAACTGGCTTGCATTCGAACCCAGATCTTTCTTCTTAAGACCTCTACCCACTTTCCTCCTCATTCTAAACCTATTCTACATAATCTGAGGTGTAAAAGATACAGGCTCTGCCTTAGAAGCCCCAGAACACCTAAAACAGCGGACCGTTCCTTGACTGGTATTTTTGCTTTAATGGGATAAAGGAAAAAAGGATTAAACTGAGGTTAAGAATGCTGGTCGCTCCATTTCCAGTTTAGGAACGTTCCAGAAGCATCTGGTTGGTCACCGTGGGAAATTATATGCTGCACTGGTCAAATGGCCCCAGGCTTCAATCCCTACAGAGCTATTGTGATGTTCTTGTATTGACTGCACTGAATTTTAAACTCTTTGAAATGAAAAAAAAAATGACGTTTTTGTTCCGGCTGCCCCGTAGTTGAGTTCTGCTTAGTGACGGGTGTTTAGCTCTCTCTTTTTTTTTGCATGTGCCTTCAAATCAGTCTTGACTCTTGGCTGTCTGAAGAGGGGTCTCCAGTTTTCCTGGAAAAGTTTTTCAGAAGTGGTTTGCCATTGTCTGCTTCCTGGGGCTGAGGGTAAGGGACTGGCCCAAGGTCATCCGCCCGGTTTTGTGCCTAAGGCAGAACTAGAACTCACAGTCTCCTGGTGACTGGCCTAAAGTCACCCAGCCTGCTTTCATACCTAAGGTAGGATCTAGATCTCACAGTCTCCTGGTGATTGGCCCAAAGTTACCATGCTGGCTTTCCTGCCTAAGGCAGGACTAGAACTCACAGTCTCCTGGTTTTTGGCCCAAAATCACACAAGTAGCTTTCAAGCTTAAAATGGGACTAGAACTCACAATTTCCTGCTGATTGGCTCCAGATCAATCAACTTGCCTTCCTGCCAAAGGCGGGACTAGAACTCATGGTCTCCTGCTGATTAACCCAAAGTCATCTTGCCGGCTTTCTGCCTAAGGTGGGACTAGAACTCACGGTCTCCCGGTGATTAACCCAAAGTCATCCCGCCGGCTTTGTGCCTAAGGCGGGACTAGAATTCCCGGTCTCCGGGTGATTAACCCAAAGTCATCCCACCGGCTTTGTGCCTAAGGTGGGACTAGAACTCATGGTCTCCCGGTGATTAAAAGTCATCCCATCAGCTTTGTGCCTAAGGCGGAACTAGAACTCACGGTCTCCCGGTGATTAACCCAAAGTCATCCCGCCGGCTTTGTGCCTAAGGCGGGACTAGAATTCCCGGTCTCCGGGTGATTAACCCAAAGTCATCCCACCGGCTTTGTGCCTAAGGTGGGACTAGAACTCATGGTCTCCCGGTGATTAAAAGTCATCCCACCAGCTTTGTGCCTAAGGCGGAACTAGAACTCACGGTCTCCCAGTGATTAACCCAAAGTGATCCCGCTGGCTTTGTGCCTAAGGCAGAACTAGAACTCACGGTCTCCGGGTGATTAACTCAAAGTCATCCCGCTGACTTTGTGCCTAAGGTGGGACTAGAACTCATGGTCTCCCGGTGATTAACTCAAAGTCATCTTGCCGGCTTTGTGCCTAAGGCAGGACTAGAATTCACAGTCTCTGGGTGATTAACCCAAAGTCATCCCGCCGGCTTTGTGCCTAAAGCGGGACTAGAATTCACGGTCTCCCGATGATTAACCCGAAGTCATCCCTCTGGCTTTGTGCCTAAGGCGGGACTAGAACTCCCGGTCTCCTGGTTTGTAGCCTATACTGCCTTAACCAATGTTGCTTTTCAACCTGAAAAACAAAAGATCCCACCGGACTGATTCACCCCTTAAAACAAAAAATAAAACAGAAGGAAGGAGAGACTGTTATGACTTTGAAATGAAAGCTATGAAAGCTAGAAACAGGTTTTCCGCTGCCAGAAAACTGCATTTTGCCTGCAGATACAGTCTGATTATCATGCCAAGTAGAACAAAACATACAAAGCTAGCCATGTGTGCACATTTTTTTGCACGCCCCTGCCCCTATTTTCTCTCTGGAGGATTTCACAGAAGTTTCTCCATAATGCAGATGGAAGCTTTTCTCAGAAATTCAGAACTACCTGGACCAGGGGTTCTCAACCTTGACAACTTTAAGACTTGTGGACTTCAACTCCCAGAATTCCTCAGCCAGCTTTGCTGGCTGAGGAATTCTGGGAGTTGAAGTCCACAAGTCTTAAAGTTGCCAAGGTTGAGAACCCCTGACCTGGACAGTTTTGGGGCGGTTGCTTTTAATAATTTATAGCAGAGCCACATCTACCTGTATTCGGATGAAAGTCTTACTGGGTTCACTGAGGTAGGTGGAGCAGGTTAATAAAAAGAGGATTGCACTCCAAAATGATGTATAATTAAAAGAGCCTTTTACCATTCTTCCTTTTAAAAAAATATTGCAGTTTCTGTATATAAATCAAAATAAATCACACTGAAATTAAATAGCAAATGCTAGTGATCAACTATAGATCAGTAACTTGTCAAAGTTTTGTTTTATAAAGTTTAAATTCATTACAGTCGCCTCCCTCCCTTTTCTTTCTTTCTTTCTTTTTTCTTCCTTCTCCCCTCCCTCCCATTCTCTCTTTCTCTTTCTCTTTCTTTCTTTCTTTCTTTCTTTCTTCCACTCTCTTTCTTTCTTTCTTTCTTCCACTCTCTTCTTTCTTTCTTTCTTTCTTTCTTTCTTTCTTTCTTTCTTTCTTTCTTTCTTTCTTTCTTTCTTTTTCTTCCTTCCTCCCTCCCACTCTCCTTCCTTCCTTCCTTCCTTCCTTTCTTTCTTCCTTCCTCCCATTCTCCCTCTCTTTCTTTCTTTCTTTCTTTCTTTCTTTCTTTCTTTCTTTCTTTCTTTCTTTCTTTCTTTCTTTCTCTTTTTCTCCCATTCTTTCTTCTCTCTCTCTCTCTCTCTCTCTCTCTCTCTCTCTCTCTCTCTCTTTCTTTCCACATTAAAATGTGTCTATATTCTGATGTGCTTTTCTACTAAATGCATACTTTTGGGAGGGGAAGTGAATTTCTTTACTACAACATTCCCAAAATATTTTCAGGTATGCTTTTCAGTAGGGAATACATGGAATTTTTCAAGAAAAGCTTTATTCCTACAGTATTTGATTTGATCAGTTCCCATTCAATTTGACAGGCGAGAATTTATTTCCCAAATTTATGGAAGGGGGAAAGTGTGGAACAATTTTCATGGGTGCGATATAGCGCAATGCTAAGTATTTCGTGTCCAAATTCTCTCTCCCCCCTCTCTCTCTTTGTGTGCTTTTGCGTATGTGTGTATGCCCACTTGTGATTGCATTGTTCAATCCTCTTTCAGCCCCCCTGCATTGTCCTGTTACCGAAGGAAAAACCAATAACTATGAATAACATTTTTGCCTCTTCCAGTGATAAAATAACTGCCCCCCCAAAAAAACAGCCCAAAAAAACTTGCTTAGCCATTCAATTGCCATTCCCAACTGGGGTCATTAAATGAGGACTACCTGCATTACGACGAGGCGAAGAGGTATTTGATCTATGCAATAAGAAGCACGCCGGAGTGTTAACAACTCCATCAGGGACTTGGCACCAGTCAGAAAGCCAATCTGTCACGTTTTCAACCAATCTGAACCTTCTCGTCTTAAAACAGGACATCAAAATTGCAGAATTGAAACGTCCTTGTTGCATCTGCAACCTCCTCAAGTTATCGTTCATTTAGTGACCATTTGAAGTTACTGAAAAAAAAGGGACTTACGGCCCGCTGCAGTATCCCCGGTGGTCATGTGAATCAAAATTCAAACATTGAGCAGCTGACTCTTATTTATGACCGTTGCAGTCATAGGACTCCATTTTGCAACTTCTGACAAGCAAAGTCAATGGAGGACGCCAGGTTCCCTTGACACCTTGTGTTACTCATTTAAGAACTGAAGGGTGACAAGGCAGGTCATAAAAATGGGGCAAAACTCACTGAACAAATGTCTCCCTTTAGCCATGGAAATTTTGGGGCTCCATGTGATCGTAAAGTTAGAGGACTACTTTTATTTTCATTCGTTCTGGTTCAACTCTGGAAAACTGCAGCTTAACCTGTTTCCTTGTGGAGGCACAAAATGTACAGCATCAAATAAATATTTCCCAAGCCGATTAAGGGGCCTTTTGCAGGATGCTAAATATAGATTATCAAAGCAATTACTGCAAAATTGGTCGGGTAGCTGTTAAGAGAAGTCGCAAAGGCTGACTTGGGCTGAAATCTTCCCCTAGAGCAAAAAAACCCCCCCCCAAAAACCAAACCAAAATAAAACAAAACACAAAACAAAACAAACAAACAAACTTAAATAGGAGCCAGCCGTGTGCTGCAGCTGCCAAAAAAGCCAACACAGTGCTAGGCTGCATTAACAGAGGGATAGAATCAAGATCACGTGAAGGGTTAATACCACTTTACAAGGCCTTGGTAAGGCCACACTTGGAATACTGTATCCAGTTTTGGTCACCACGATGTAAAAAAGATGCTGAGACTCTAGAAAGAATGCAGAGAAGAGCAACAAAGGTGATTAGGGGATTGGAGGCTAAAACATACAAAGAACGATTTCAGAAATTGGGTATGTCTAGTTTAATGAAGAGAAGGACGAGGGGGGACATGATAGCCATGTTCCAATATCTTAGGGGCTGCTCCAAAGAAGAGGGAGTCAAGCTATTCTCCAAAGCACCTGAAGACAGGACAAGGAGCAACGGATGGAAACTAATCAGAGAGAGAAGCAACCTAGAACTAAGGAGAAACTTCCTGACAGTTAGAACAATTAACCAGTGGAACAACCTGCCACCAGAAGCTGGGAATGCTCCAATACTGGAAGTTTTTAAGAAGAGACCAGACGGCCATTTGTCTGAAATGGTATAGGGCAGGGGTAGGCAACCTTGGCTCTTTTATGACTCGTGGACTTCAACTCCCAGAATTCCTGAGCCAGTATGGCTCAGCTTGGAAACCTCTCCCTTTCCCCTCAGCATGGCTGGCTCAGGAATTCTGGGAGTTGAAGTCCACGAGTCATAAAAGGGCCAAGGTTGCCTACCCTGATATAGGGTTTCCTGCCTGAGCAGGGGGTTGGACTAGATGACCTCCAAGGTCCCTTCCAATCTTTATTATTGTTATTATTATTATGGATCATTTGCACAGTCAGCCAGATGTTCAGACTGGATTTGGCATTTTGTCTATCTATTGAGTCCTTACCCAGGATCTGGGATAGGCAGATGTGGATGTTTGATGGTCGCAGGATGGAAGCAGTTCCTAGTAAGGCCGCCTTTTGCAATTAACTATTTGTAGGTCTTTGTATTTTGTTATCTTCTCCAGTTCTTTCTCTTCTATTCTGCTGCCTCCAGGCACTGCCACGTTCACTATCCAGACTTTTTTGTCTTTCTTATCGACAATTGTTAAGTCTGGGGTGTTATGTTGCAGGTGCTTGTCTGTTTGAATTCTGAAGTCCCAGAGCAGTTTAATTTTATCATTTTCTATGACTTTCTCTATTTTATGATCCCACCAATTTTTTGCTTACAGGCAAATGATATTTTTTGCAGATCTTCCAATGCACCATTGTTGCTACTTTGTCATGCCGCTGCTTGTAGTCAGTCTGTGCAATCTTCTTGCAACAGCTTACCAGGTGGTCCACTGTTTCTTCAGCTTCTTTGCATAGGCGGCACTTACTGTCTGTTGCTGTCTTCTCAATTTTGACTTTATATGCATTTGTCCTTAAGGCTTGGTCTTGTGCAGCCAGAATTAGTCCCTCGGTCTCTTTCTTCAATTTTCCTGCTCTTAGCCATTGCCAGGTCTTGTTAATATCTGCTTTCCCGGCTATTTTTTTAATGTATTGGCCATGTAGTGCTTTGTCTTCCCATGCCTCTATTCTGTTCTTCATTTGGTTTTTCTTATAGGCCAGTTTGGTCTCTCCAGTAGTCAGTTGTTGTTGTTGTTGTTATTATTATTGCACAGGTCAGAAAGAGGGCTGAGAAAATATCTACAGACACCCCCCCCCCCCACATCCTGGACATATACTGTTTTAACTTCTCCCCGCCTCCCCAGGAAGCCTTGTACCTCCCCTCTGGAAAGAAAAAAAAGCACAGTGACACAATTCAATTATTTTTTTGTTTGTGGCAGTTAAGATAATCAGGTTAGGCTACCAGCCAGCCGAACGCAATATACAAGGCCATTTTTCAAGAGCCAAAAGAGCTGGATTAGATGATTTAATAAGCCCCATCCTTGCCATTCACGTTTGGACAGACTGGTCGACCAAAA
Source organism: Crotalus adamanteus (assembly GCA_039797435.1). Lineage (NCBI taxonomy): Eukaryota > Metazoa > Chordata > Lepidosauria > Squamata > Viperidae > Crotalus > Crotalus adamanteus. The sequence continues at coordinate 282,419,928 of CM077919.1, read as the reverse complement.
ATAGATTTTTCTTTCAAATCAAATTTTGTCTGCATATATATGGCTGCAAAAGGGTAACTTCACCCGGCATTTTGTAAGACTTAAAAAAGAAAAAAAAGATGAGACTTGTTCTTTGCAAGGCGGCCAAACGTTGGCTTGTAGATGACCCCCAAGTCACCGTCTTCTCTGCAGTGATGAATGATAAAACCATTTTATTAAATGGTGTGGAGCTCGGGATTTTATCGACGGGGAGTCAGGTGTCGGGTTGAGCCTCGTTCTCACGGGATGCGAGGGAAGTTTAGTGAGCTTTAGCAAATGGGCTTCTCTGCCCCTCCTGTTCGTGTGAAAAATGCATGTATTCTAGTCAGATAATAATAATAATAATAATAATAATAATAATAATAATAATAATAATAATAATAATAGCAGCACCTGCAACATAACACCCCGGACTTAACAATTGTCGATAAGAAAGACAAAAAAGTCTGGATAGTGGACGTGGCAGTGCCTGGAGGCAGCAGAATAGACGAGAAAGAACTGGAGAAGATAACAAAATACAAAGACCTACAAATAGAAATAGAAAGACTGTGGCAAAAGCAAGCAAGGGTAGTACCAATAGTCATAGGCGCCTTGGGTGCAATCCCAAAACAACTGGAGCTCCACTTGAACACCATCGGCATTGACAAATTCGCTATTAGTCAATTGCAAAAGGTGGCCTTACTAGGAACTGCTTCCATCCTGCGACGATATCTGTAATACCATCAAACATCCCCATCTGCCTATCCCAGGTCCTGGGTAAGGACTCGATAGGTAGACAAAATGCCAAATCCAGTCTGAACATCTGGCTGACTGTGCGATGATCGATAATAAAGTTGGAAGGGACCTTGGAGTCTTCTAGTCCAACCCCCTGCTCAGGAAGGAAACCTTATATCATTTCAGACCAATGGCTGTCCAGTCTCTTCTTAAAAACTTCCAGTGTTACAGCATTCACTGCTTCTGGAGGCAGGTAGTTCCACTGGTTAATTGTTCTAACTGTCAGGAAGTTTCTCCTTAGTTCTAGGTTGCTTCTCTCTTCATATTTATATTTTTTGCTTGCTATTTCTTCTTTTCTTTTCTCTTTTCCTATTGTCAAATAGAATAGCATTACACCAACCCAATGAGTCACGCCCACCCAATGGGCCACGCCCACCCAATGGGCCACGCCCACCCGGTACCCGATGATACGTAAGTGGGTTTTGGGTTGCAGTTTGGGCACTCAGTCTCTAAAAGGTTCGCCATCACTGCCCTACACCATTCTAGACAAATGGCTGTCCAATCTCTTCTTAAAAATTTATTGAGAGTAATGTGTGTTACGGAATAGGCAGCTCCAATTGGCATGTATTCATTAAAAAACATAATAATAAAGTTGGAAGGGACCTTGGAGGTCATCTAGTCCAGCCCTCTGCCCAGGCAGGAAACCCTATACCCTTTCAGACAAATGGCTGTCCAGTGTACCAGAAAGAGGACTGAGAAAATATCTACAGACCCCTCCCATCCTGAACATAAACTATTTCTCCCCTCTGGATGATGACCATGACTAAAAGGTAGCCTACAAGGGTGGTCCCCGTTAATGCCAGCCGGGACATTGCTACCTTCTGTGCCAGCCTGAGCCACGTTCTCCAGCTGAGACCCATCTGTCTCTACCAGCGTGTCTGTTCCCACGTACAAAATCCATAGTCACCGCTGCCCAGAATCGATGCTTTGCAGTCACCTCGTTATCTCAACAAATTGAATAAAAAGCTAAGGATCTTGGAAAGAGGAGACATTATTTATTTCATCTCCCAGTAAGCCACAAGACTTCCGGTATTCCTGCGGCTGACACTTTGGTCAATAAAAAAATCTGCAGGTTGCAGGATATAAAGGTATTTTATACTTCCTCTTGCTGACAATAACGGCCCCCCCTCAGGCTGGGATGTTTTGCAAGACGATCACCAAAATACCTCACGTTTTGCTGCAACAGAATCTAGGCCAAATATATAAAATACTCACAGAAGAAAATAAAAGAAATGTGAGATTTAGTTTTCTTCTCAGGGCTACAGGATTCTGTTCCGAGATCTCCACGGGTCAGGGAACAAACGCTCTTTCAAAAGAGCGACAATCTTTTATGGTTGAGAACGTTCTTTTCCACTTTTAACTTCAGCAGTCTCCAAGGGTCACCGAAGCCACGTTTCAGAAAGGAGTAAAAGTGAAAACAATCTTTCATTTCGGGCTTAAATAAGGATCAAGATCGCGGCACTGGAAATTGGCGGGTTTGCTACTGAAGGTGGATAATGAAGCCGAGGTGGCGCAGCAGTTAGAGTGTACTGCAGGCCACTTTAGCTGACTGTGTTCAGCAGGTCAGCGGTTCAAATCTCACCGGCTCAAGGTTGACTCAGCCTTCCATCCTTCCGAGGTAGGTAAAATGAGGACCCAGATTGTTGGGGGCAATGTATATATATATATACATTGCTTACTGGTGTACACCGCTTAGAGAGTGCTCGCACTTAAAGCGGTATATAAGTCTCATAAATAAATAAATAAAGAATTCTAAGGAATTCTGGGCCTAAAGGGGCTGCAGCCCAGTATTGGACTGTGACTGGTTCGCAACCTGGCTGTGGAAAACGTCGGGCAAGCCCGTGTGTGTAGCTCCCCTCGGGTGAGCGGCAGATGCCTCCACTTGCGTGTGAGGCTCCCCCCTCGCGCCGGGCCGCCAAGCCAGGAAGAATGAAGACCGCTGATCTAGAGTTTATAATTAGAAGGAAGAAGACACAGGTCCTTGGTGAATGTTTTCTCTAGAGTCAAAAGACCACCACAAGTTTTAATGTTGGTATCCCCAGGTCACAGACAGAACACAGAATCCTAGGGCTGGAAGGGACCTTAGAGAAGGGGTCCCCAATCCCAACTACTGAGCCGCGTGAAAGGATGGACAGTGCACGTGCACACGCGCGTGCACTCACCCCCCACACACTCGTGCTAGCGCAGCCCCGACCACAAGCGACCCACCGGCACTAGCGCCACTCCGCCACAGTGTGTCCCGCCAGCACTAGTGCCGCCCATAGCATCCTGCCAGCGCTAGGGCCACCCCATTTGCAGCACTCGCGCCCGCTCAGCCCCATTTGCATGTGAGAGCAAACTGGTTCAACGTCATCCAGCTGGCTTTCATGGCTTTGGTCGGACTAGAACTCCCAGTCTCCTGATGGTTGGCTCCAAGTTATCCAGCCAGTTTCCATAGCTAAGGCAGGACTATAACTCCTATTCTCCTGGTGATTGGTCCAAAGTCACCCAGCTGGCTTTCATGCCTAAAGCAGGACTAGAACTCAAGTCTTTTGGTTGATTGGCCCAATGTCACCCAGATAAAACTTCATGTCTAAAGCAGGACTAGAAGTCCCAGTCTCCTGGTGATTGGTCCAAAGTCACCCAGCTGCCTTTCATGCCTAAAGCAGGACTAGAACTCCCAGTCTCCTGCTGATTGGCCCAACATCAACTGGGTGGCCTTTATGTGTAAAGCAGGACTAGAACTCCCAGTCTCCTGGTGATTGGTTCAAAGTCACCCAGTCAGTTTTCACAGCTAAGGCGGGACTAGAACTCCCAGTCTCCTGGTGATTGGTCCAAAGTCACCCAGCTGGCTTTCATGCCTAAAGCAGGACTAGAACTCAAGTCTCTTGGTTGATTGGCCCAACGTCGCCCAGATAAACTTCATGTCTAAAGCAGGACTAGAAGTCCCAGTCTCCTGGTGATTGGCCCAACATCAACTGGGTGGCCTTCATGTGTAAGCAGGACTAGAATTCCCAGTCTCCTAGTGATTGGTTCAAACTCACCCAGCTGGCTATCATACCTAAGGTGGGACAAGGATTAAAACAACACCCCCAAGCAAATTATTCCGAAGTAAGCAATCCACTGGATATCAGATTGCAAGAAAACAGTTCCAAAATAAGAGTAATAAAACCATGGGTTTAAGGGGGGGGGGGGGAGAAACTCAGAAAACCAGAGTAATGAACAGAACAAGAACGTGACGTACAATTGGTTGCTGTTAAAGCCCAATCCGGAAAGCAAAAATAAGCTGATAAAAACGTCATCACTAATTACGGCGAAAGCAGAATGACTGCTTCTATCAGGGTTTTAATTTGAGCAACGTTCACATCTCTTCTTTCTTTTTTTTCCTTGTGGTTTTTTTTTTTCTTCCCTTCTTCTTCTTTCCAATTAAAAATTAGCTTTGCCCTCCAACGTACAAGAGTTCGTGTTTTCAGTACTGCGTTATTCACTTAGATTTCATGCTTGCAGCGAAATGACACTTCGGTAAAAATAAAGTGGGGAGGCACAATCTCTGTTCAAACCCGTTCTATGTTTACCCAGGCAGCCCTGAATGTTTACTTCCTAGTAAAAAAAAAAAAATGTAAGGGGTGTCAGAGTTTCACTGGCAGTTGTACAAATAAATACTTTTCTCCGTGATGAAGGTGTCCTGACACAAGACTTGATGGAAGCACTATGGATGGATATATGTATGTATGTATGTATGTATGTAGGTCTTTGGTTGTTCGGGTTTTCTCCCGCGTAAAATTGGAAGTGTCTTGGCGACGTTTCGATGAAGTCCCATTCGTCATCTTCAGGCTGGTGTTTTCAGCTTCGTGCTTCGAGCAGCAAAGCTCGAAGCACGAAGCTGAAAACACCAGCCTGAAGATGACGAATGGGACTTCGTCAAAACGTCGCCAAGACACTTCCAATTTTACGCGGGAGAAAACCCGAACAACCAAAGACCTACATACAAACACCCGCAAAAACCTCAGAAAACACACACACACACACACACACACATATATATATATATACACACACACACACACACACATATATTTGTTAGCAATCCAAATTTTATAACACACACACACACACACACACACACACACACACACACACACACATATATATACACTGCTCCAAAAAATAAAGGGAACACAAACGTATAGGATGTCTTATATTTGTGTTCCCTTTATTTTTTTGAGCAGTATACACACACACACACACACACACACACACACACATATATATATATAAAACAAAATTTCATTTTAATGCAGTGGTTCTCAACCGGTGGGTCGGGACCCCATTTGGGGTCGAACGACCATTTCACGGGGGTCGCCAAACAAGGCTGTCCGCCATTTTTTCCCCTTTTCTTTGGCCACGCCCCTGGCACCCAGTGATGTATAAGTGGTTGGGGGTCACCACAACATGGGGAACTGTATTATGGGGTCGCGGCATTAGAAAGGTTGAGAACCACTGTTTTAATGTATGCCGATTAGTGTACATTCAAAGAGACAATAAAGTTATTATTCTATTCTATTCCATTCCATTCTATTCTATTCCATTCCATTCTGTATTCTATATTTTCTATTCCATTCCATTCCATTCTATTCTATTCCATTCCATTCTGTATTCTATATTTTCTATTCCATTCCATTCTATTCCATTCCATTCTATATTCTATATTTTCTATTCCACTGCATTCCATTCCATTCTGTATTCTATATTTTCTATTCCATTCCATTCCATTCTGTATTCTATATTTTCTATTCCATTCCATTCCATTCCATTCCATTCCATTCTGTATTCTATATTTTCCATTCCATTCCATTCCACTCCCTCCACTCCACTCTATTGGATTGCTGAATGACTGCAATATTTGCTTAACAACAGCCACAAAATCAGTGGTAAAATTGGGCAAGGTTATATGATAATCTTCTTAACAACTATTGCCGTTCAAGTAATCTTGCAAATTGAGGACTGCCTGTATATTGATTTTATCATTAGATTCAGAACCCACCTTTATTTCTACAGCCAGTTAACCTACAAACAGACTAGAAAACAAACCTGTTCTCCTGATAAGTCTCTTACATTTTGGAGAAGGCTTGTCAGATCAAGCTCTTTTGTTGTGTCTCAAGGTCAGCTGTTCTTAAATCTTTAATTTGCAGACACCATAAAAAGGAAGCTGCCTCAACTCGTTTGAACCTGATCTCTTTACCTATCCATCTCTTTAGTCTTTCCCCTCTAATCTTTTCTTCTTTCGTTCCCTTTGTTGGGTTCTCCGGGGACCTGCTGCAAAGAGACTACGATGTAGGATTATAAAGAAGACATTAATAGAGAACGTTTCTCTCTCCCCCCCCCCCCGTGTCTCACATTGATAGAATTCAGGATCGGCCCCATGAAATTAAATGAAAGCCAAGACAGATTAAGAAAATCTTTTTTTTTTTTTGTCAACACACAGCTGAACTATAGAAGTGATGGTTCCTAATTTAGAATATATATTCTTTTAAAAAAATATGGGGTAGTGCAGGGGTCTTCAAACTTGGCCCTTTGATGACTGGTGGACTTCAACTCCCAGAATTCCTCAGCCAGCATGCCTGGCTGAGGAATTCTGGGAGTTGAAGTCCACCAGTCATAAAAGGACCAGGTTTGAAGACCCCTGACATAATGTGAGGGGGAAATAATGCTAACTCAGAAAGAGCTAAAGCGGTGTTTTTCAACCCCGCCCATTTTAAGAGCTGTGGACTTCAACTCCCAGAATTCCCCAGCCAGCTATGCTTTGTCCTCAACCTGCTCTTCTACCTTGTGGCATCACGTAATGCAGGGGCCTCCAAACCTGGCCCTTTTATGACTGGTGGACTTCAACTCCCAGAATTCCTCAGTCGGCCATTTTGATGAAACTGCAGGCTTGGATCCAGACCAAGGGTCTTCAAACTTGGTCCTTTTATGACTGGTGGACCAACTCCCAGAATTCCTCAGCCAGGCATGCTGGCTGAGGAATTCTGAGAGTTGAAGCCCACCAGTCATAAAAGGGCCAAGTTTGAAGACCCCTGGTTTAACATACTGGGGCTTGTTATAGACACCTGTGGTCATGATCACTACAATCCTTCTCGTCACCCTCACCATTTTCTTTGATCAATGGAAGCACCATCCCAGAAGCAACGTTCTGAAGGCTAATCTCCAGAGAACACGCTCACCATCCATTTAACTACAGAATAATAGCACTGGAAGGGACCTTGGAGGTCTTCTAGCCCAACCTCATGCTGAAGAAGGAGACCCTATACCATTTCAGACAGGTGGCTGTCCGGTCACTTCTTAAAAGCCTCCAGTGATGGAGCACCCACAACTTCTAAAGGCAAGCAGTTCCATTGGTTGACTGCTCTAACTGTTAGGAAATTTCTCCTTGTTTCTAGGTTGCTTCTCTCCTTGATTACTTTCTATCTGTTACTTCTTGTCCTGCCTTCAGGCGCTTTGGAGAATAGCTTGACTCCCTCTTCTTTGGGGCAGCCCCTGAGATATTGGAAATCTGCCCTCTTGTCACTCCTCGTTCTTCTTTTCACTGGACTAGACATACCCAATTCCTGCAACCGTTCTTGATAGCCTCCAGACCCCTGATCATCTTTGCTGCTCTTCTATGTTCTATTTCTAGAGTCTTAACATCTTTTTTATAACATGGTGACCAAAACTGAATGCACTATTCTAAGTCTAGTCTTACTAAGACTTTATAAAGCAATACTATTACTTCATGTGATCTTGATTCCTCCCCTTTGTTAATGCAACCTACGATTGCATTGTCCTTTTTGAATAGACTAGAATAGACTGGAATATTGGAATAGAATAAAATATTGGAATAGAATAGAATATTGGAATATAATATAAAATAATAGAATAGAATAGAATATTGGAGTAGAATAGAATAGAATGGAATGGAATATTGGAATAGAATAAAATATTGGAATAGAATAGAATAGAATGGAATGGAATAAAATATTGGAATAGAATAAAATATTGGAATAGAATAGAATAGAATAGAATGGAATAAAATATTGGAATAGAATAGAATAGAATGGAATGGAATAAAATATTGGAATAGAATAGAATATTGGAATAGAATAGAGTAGAGTAGAGTAGAATGGAACGGAATACTGGAATAGAATAAAATATTGGAATAGAATATTGGAATAGAATAGAATAGAATATGGAAGGGACATTGGAGGTCTTCTAGTCCAGCCCCCTGCTCAAGCAGGAGAACCTATACCATTTACGTGAGTGTTCACTAGGACTCTAAGATCCCTCTCAGAGTTACTTCTAGGTTTCACCTAATCTGTACCTGTACATTTGATTTTTCTTGCCTAAGTGTAAAAAGCTTATTTTTCTCTACACTGTTCTGTTCACTTTTCCTGCCCGTTCTGATGACAATGTAGGACTTGCCAAGTGGCCCCAGGCCCAAAACCTCGTTATAATTTCTGGCTAATATAAAAATTCACGGTGGAAAAGTCACCAACCAGACAGTCCTGGAGGACACCCAAAAAGTAGCCTTGTCGATGGGAACGGTGGCTTTGGAATGACAGGATGCCAGGAAAATTACTCTCACATATGGCTGAGCCAAATGTTTTTTTTTTCCCCCTTCAAAGGTTTGGATACTGGAAAGGAGAAACTTCTGATGTGTATTAATTCCATCTTTCTTCGTGTCTGCTTGCTACTTACAGATGCTTTGCTGGATGCTGGTTATTTTGGGGGTGATTATTCCCTATCCTTTCATTCCTTCTTAAATTACAGCAGCCAAACTAGGGTCAAAGCCACAGGAGAAATATCCAACCAATAAGATATGCATCTCTTGAACATACTGTACCTACCTCAGGGGTCTTCAAACTTGGCCCTTTGATGACTTGTGGACTTCAACTCCCAGAATTCCTCAGCCAGGCACGTGTGCCTGGCTGAGGAATTCTGGGAGTTGAAGACCACAAGTCATCAAAGGGCCAAGTTTGAAGACCCCTGCCCTACCTCTACTGGAGATCCATGGATGGTCCCCATCCGTGAAAATCTCAAAGAGCAAAGATTGAAACATCCAAGAGTTTTGCATTTCTTAATAATGACCCTTGGAGGTTGGGAACAACATTCTAATAAATGTGTAAAAAAAAAAATCCATCTCTGTGGATTTTGACGAAGGATGAATTTAAAGGAGGCTCCTCCAACTTTCCATGTCTGAACATTGGAGATGTTAAGCCGATCTTTTCCTAACTACCTCCAAAGTAGAATGGAAAATGGGAATAGGAAACTGATCAAGTGATGTATTAATAACCACTTTATAATGTTTTGGTAAGACCACACTTGGCATACGGCATCCAGTTTTGGTCTCCACGATGTAAAAAAGAGGTTGAGACTCTGGAAAGAGTCCAGAGGAGAACAACAAAGATGATTAGGAGACTGGAGGATAAAACATACAAAGAACGGTTGCATGAATTGGGTCTGTCTTCTTTAATGTTGAAGATGCTCCGTCACTGGAGGCTTTGAAGAAAAGACTGGACAACCATTTGTCTGACAACGTGGCTTGAGCAGAGGTTGGACTAGAAGACCTCCAAGACCCCTTCCAATTCTGCTCCTCTTTCGTTCTGATCCAAACACAGCTCTTCTTATGCTCCCAGGTCAACTCTCCGATTAGTTTGAAAAATTATCGTTGCGGCAATGGCACACTTAAAAGAATTCCCCTGCAGTCTTGCTGAAATAACACACTCCTCTGTTCTTTTACTATTCAGACGTAAGAACCTAACTACCAGGCGGTCCTCGTTTTACGAACACAACTGAGCCCAACATTTCTGTCGCTAAGTGAGACATTGGTTAAGTGAATTTTGCCCCATTTTTACGACTTTTCTAGCCACCGTTGTTAACCGGATCCCTGCAGTTGTTAATTTAGCCACGTGGTTGTTAAGCGAACCCGGCTTCCCCGTTGCCAGAAGGGACACTGCGACCGTCATAAATATGAGTCGGTTGCCAAGCGTCTGAATTTTGACCAAGCGACGGTTGCTTGCTCGGTCAAAGGGTGAAGGAAGTCAAAACAGCTTCTTGGTCTTCCGTAAAAAGTCCAAAACTCGACGTCAATGGTCAAACACAACGAAAAATCTATCTTTAGTAGGTGAGGAGAGCTTCAATGGGATTGTTGCAAAGGATTGAAAGGCAGACCGTGGCAATCCTATCGCCACTATTTCACTGGAAACCATTGTGAGAAGAAAACAGAGGAAGAAATATTTTGGGAGATATTAAAAAGGCAGAATATATTTTTATCCAAAGGAATAATGGAGAAGATCTTAAAGGCAGAAAAAGCAAGCCCCGTTTCTCTTAATAACCCCAAACAGAAACTAGGCTAGTGGTGGTGAACCTATGGCACAGGTGCCAGAGGCAGCACTCAGAGCCCTCTCTGTGGGCACGCGCGCCGTCGCCCCAGTCCTAGGCCTTCAGCTGGGTTTTATAAAACCTTTTCGCTTTAGGCCTCCGCCACCATCTGCAAAAAAGAAAAGAAAAGGTTCAATCAATCAGTCAATTTCAACTTCTCGCGGGACAAAAAAAGTTCTTGCAAAGTTGGAATTGATTGATTGAACTTTTTAGTCCCACCCAGTCTGCCGTTATCACCGCAGCCATGCCCACCCAAATGGGCCACACCCACCCGGCACTCGACGATGCATAAGTGGGTTTTGGGTTGCAGTTTGGGCACTCGGTCTCTAAAAGGTTCGCCATCACTGAACTAGGCAGAGGCCAGCTCTGTAGAAATGCAGATGTAATAATCCTTTTAGAAAAGTTGGAGCCAGGAAACTAGAAGCTGATGAGATTAGGAAGACAAAGACCTCTAGAATCTACACTGTTGTTGTTAGTTGCGAAGTCGTGTCCGACCCATCGCGAGCCCATGGACAACGTCCCTCCAGACCTTCCTGTCCTTTGCCTTTTTCTGGAGTCCATTTAAGCTCACGTCTATTGCTTCAGGGACTCCATCCAGCCACCTCCTTCTCTGTTGTCCCCTTCTTCTCTTGCCCTCCATTTTTCCCAGCATCAGGCTCTTCTCCAGTGAGTCCTTCCTTCTCATTAGGTGGCCAAAGTACTTGAGTTTCAACTTCTTTAGAATCTACATACCCCACCCAAACTCTAAAAGGCATGAACTTTGGGGACATAACCCCCCCATACCAAAAGGGCATACTCAGACTTAGATCAAAGTACATGACACAGGAAATACAAAGCCTCAAACAGGAACAGGAAACAGAAGGTATAAAAACCCACCACTCCCAGCTCCATGAGGTCAGCTTTTTTCCAGAGCCATCTTTCTGTCTCGCTCTGCTCTTCAATAAACTACACGCTTCTTTATAAAGCAGCCTCCATTTTGTTTATTCCCGGCTTGGACTAGACCCCGATGAAGATTTTTTTTATTTTAACAGCATCAATCCCAGACATTTCGCCCAAAGATTATACTTCAAATCTGCAAAAACCACACACTGTGATTTATTATATTTCGGAGTTTGGTGGGGAGGGGAAGGGAGGGAAAGGAAAAACACAAAAAAGAACATTCTGTGTAGCTTGAATGTTTTGCCAAGAACTTGTGGTTGGACGAGGGCTCACATTCCTTGGGCCTAGACATCACCGAACATTATTATTTTTTTCTTTTTTAAAAAAATACATATATAAACAAACAAAATAGCAAGAAAAGTTCCCCAAAGGACTGCTTCTCCGGGTTTTCTTTGGGCTCTCCATTATGTAAACACGTTTATGTAGATTTAGCTTCGTTCTCAAGCAACACGGTGTGGGGATGAAATAAAGAATATTCTGGAAAGGAATCCTTCCAATTTCCCACAAGATCCGAGTATTCGCTGTTTTTTAAAACCTTCGTTCAGATTTCTCCTCCCTTCGGCTGCCATATTTGAGAAATCCTTGACTTACATCCACCCGTGAGCCCAATGTTTCTACCCCTTAGTGAGTTTTGTCCCATTTTACGACCTTTCTTGCCACAGTTGTTAGGTTAATCCCTGTAGTTGTTCACTTAGTAACACGGTTGTTAAGTGAATCTGGCTTCCCCTGTTGACTTTGTTTGTCAGAAGTCACAAAAGACAATCACGTCACCCACCCCCCAGGGACATTGCAAGAGTCGTGAGCATGAGTCAGTTGCCAAGCATCCGAATTTGGATCACGTGACCACACAGGTAACACATGTGGCACTTTTTTCAGTGCTGCAGTAACTCTGAATGGTTACTAACGAGGTGTTGTAAAGTCATGTGTTTGTAAAAATAATAAAGGCGGGATATGAGGTCATTTACATGTATATTTTTTTTAACCCCGGTACAAACGTCATGTTATAATAACTTGCTCCTGATTGTACTCTAAATTAAGATGGTGCTGAAATATGCTTTGCAACACACAGGTTAGCCCTAAACTCACAACTGCTTGTTTAATAATCCTTTGATGTTATCACAGCATTGGAAAAAGTGACTTACAACTGGTCAAAGTAACAGAGTTGGAAGGGATCTTGGAGGTCCTCTAGTCCAACCGTCTGCCCAGGCAGGAAATCCTCTACCATTTCAGACCAATGGCTGTCCCCTCTCTTCTTAAACACTTCCAGTGTCGGAGCATTCACAACTCCTAGAGGCAGGTTGTTCCGCTGATTAATTGTTCTAAATTTCTCCTTAGTTCCAGGTTGCTTCTCTCCTTGGCTAGTTTCCATCCCTTGTTTCTTGTCTTGCCTTCTGGCACGTTGGGAAATCAGTTGACCCCCCTCCTCTTTGTGGCAGCCCCTCAAATACTGGGAGACTGCTATCGTGTCTTCCCTAGTCCTTCTTTTCATTAAACTAGACAGTATTCCCGTGGTCATGCAATCAAAGTTCGGGCGTGTGGCAACTGGCATGTATTATGACCGTTCCGTCATCCTTGAGTCATATGAACTGCATCCATTCCAGTTGGCTTCTGACAAGTGAAGTCAATGGGGGGGGGAGCCATGTTGCTTTAATGATTGTGTGATTCCCTTAAGAACTGCTTAACAACCACAGTTAAAAAAAATCAATAGCTAGCAATAGAACGTAGACTTGTCTACCGTTTCACAGTGCTTTGCAGCCTTCTCTAAGCGATTGTTCTATCCCAGCCTATAGCCATCCTTGTTAAAGGCACAAGGACCAAACCCCTGCTGATAAAATAGGCTGGAGATTTTAAAACAAAACAAACCCCTTTTAATATGGGTGACAAACCTGCCAAATAGTCCAAAACACAAGCAGCAAAACTCAATCCAAATGAAGGAACTAGTCCGCAGGAAAACACGATGCAAACAGAAGAGTAGTCACAAGCAAGACAAACAGACCAGGATCCCAAGAAGTACTTTGCAAACGGTTGCCTTCAGCAACCAGCACTGCCCACTCCTCTTTTTATACAGCAGTCCCAAGGCGTTGCCTCTTATTGCCTTCTCCTTTTACCCTGGAGTTGCCGTATTGACTGCTGCTGATTTACTCTCGCTAATTGACGACGTGTGCGAGCATCAATTAGCATGTCCATCAGGTGTGAGTCCTCCGAGTCTGACTCATTCTCCTCACACAGCTGAGCTTCATCCGGAACACGACTGGAGGGCCCAGGCTCTGCATCGAACCGTGAGTCCTGTAATTCATCAGAGCCTCCCTCTGCCCCTGATGGCCCTTCAAATGCCTCCTCCATCTCCTCCTCAGATTCCTCAGACTCAGCTGTTGGGAGCACAGGCTGGCATGGAATCACAACACTGGTTTACAGAGTTAGCACACTGTCCCCAACCATCCGGATCCTCATTTTACCGACCTCGAAAGGCTGGAAGGCCGAGTCATCCTTCAGCCGGTCAGGATCAAACTGCTAGCAGTCGTCCGAATTCGCCTGCAATTCTGCTTTCTAACCACTGCGCCACCAAGATTGTAAGAACGGGCTCAACTCTTTTAAGAACTACCTTGCTTTAGCAATGGAAACTCTAATCCCAATTGTGACTGAAAGTTGCAGACTATCAGCAGTGCCAACGTTTTCTGCCTGTGTAAAAAGCAGGGGCTGCTTTTCTACATTTTGAACTACTGAAAGGGCAAGCACGGCGCTACCTTGGCTTGAATGTTATATTCCCTGTGAAATTTCTTTAGCAAGGTTTAAATCCACGCAAGAGTTGGAAGGTTAAGAATATTCACCTGTGCAGGGGAATAAGGTTTGGCCTACAACAGCAATTTAAACAAAATGCAGTGCTTGTGGGGGGCATGTGAACATCACCACTGCAAATCAGTTTTATGTATGCCTGGAAAAAGTGGTATGTTTAAAGTATATATAGTCCCTTCAACTTGCAAGAGGGCGTAAAGGGGTCCTTGGTGCTCTCTGAACTTGATTGTTTTCTTGCAGATGTTTCATTACCCAAACTAGGTACCTAGTTTGGGTAATGAAACATCTGCAAGAAAACAACCAAGCTCAGAGAGCACCAAGGGCCCCTCATTTCAACACTCAGCTAAAAATATTCTCCTTTATTACTTACTACGTTACTTCTACATTACAAGAGGGCATTATTTCTACATTATGACTATAACTATTACAACATTACAACTAGAACTTTTAATTCTATAACTAGAACCATTTTGGTTTAATGGCTAAAGCACCAGACTAGAATGCAGAAAATCATGAGTGAGCAGCACGGCAGTTCTTGAACAGTACCAGTGCAGAGCTAAGCTCTGAAGCACCCAGAGCAGCGACTAAGAACGGTGCAGTGGACCAGCAGCAGCTGAGAGCAGCGCATCGGACCAGCTGAGCAGCAGTGCCCATAGCAGAAGCTGAGAGCAGCACGGCAGACCAGCAGCAGCTGAGAGCAGCACGGCAGACCAGCAGCAGCTGAGAGCAGTGCAGCGGACCAGCTGAGCAACAGCGCCCATAACAGCAGCTGAGAGCAGCGCGGCAGACCAGCAGCAGCTGAGAGCAGCGCGGCGGACCAGCAGCAGCTGAGAGCAGCGCGGTGGACCAGCAGCAGCTGAAAGCATTGCGGCAGACCAGCAGCAGCTGAGAGCAGCACGGGGGACCAGCAGCAGCTGAAAGCAGTGCGGTAGACCAGCAGCAGCTGAGAACAGTGCGACGGACGAGCAGCAGCTGAAAGCAGCACAGTGAACCAGCAGCAGCTGAAAGCAGCGCAGTGGACCAGCAGCAGCTGAAAGCAGCGCAGCGGACCAGCAGCAGAGAATAGCACGGCGGACCAGCAGCAGCTGAAAGCAGCGCGGCGGACCAGCA
This sequence comes from Crotalus adamanteus, assembly GCA_039797435.1. Taxonomy (NCBI): domain Eukaryota; kingdom Metazoa; phylum Chordata; class Lepidosauria; order Squamata; family Viperidae; genus Crotalus; species Crotalus adamanteus. The sequence goes on along the minus strand of CM077919.1, from coordinate 282,404,901 downwards.
GCAGCTGAGAGCAGCGCGGCAGACCAGCTGAGCAACAGCACCCATAGCAGCAGCTGAGAGCAGTGCGGCAGACCAGCAGCAGCTGAGAGCAGCACGGGGGACCAGCAGCAGCTGAGAGCAGCACGGCAGACCAGCAGCAGCTGAGAGCAGCACGGCGGACCAGCTGAGCAACAGCGCCCGTAGAAGCAGCTGAGAGCAGCGTGGCAGACCAGCAGCAGCTGAGAGCAGCGCGGCAGACCAGCAGCAGCTGAAAGCAGTGCGGCAGACCAGCAGCAGCTGAGAGCAGCACGGGGGACCAGCAACAGCTGAAAGCAGCACAGTGGACCAGCAGCAGCTGAAAGCAGCGCAGCGGACCAGCAGCAGCTGAAAGCAGCGCAGCGGATCAGCAGCAGAGAATAGCGCGGCGGACCAGCAGCAGCTGAAAGCAGCGCGGTGGACCAGCAGCAGCTGAGAGCAGCGCAGCGGACCAGCTGAGCAACAGCACCCATAGCAGCAGCTGAGAGCAGTGCGGCAGACCAGCAGCAGCTGAGAGCAGCACGGGGGACCAGCAGCAGCTGAAAGCAGTGCGGTAGACCACCAGCAGCTGAGAACAGCGCGGCGGACCAGTAGCAGCTGAAAGCAGTGTGGCGGACCAGCAGCAGCTGAGAACATTGCGGCGGACCAGCAGCAGCTGAAAGCAGCACGGCGGACCAGCAGCAGCTGAGAACAGCATGGCGCACCATCAGCAGCTGAGAGCAGCAAAGTGGACCAGCTGAACAGCAGCACCTGGCAAGGAATTCTGGGAGTTGAAGTCCACCAGTCATAAAAGGGCCACGTTTGAAGACCCCTGAGCTAAACGGAGCACATTATACCTGAAAACCCTGGCAGTGGCTAGGTAACCGACGGGTAAGAAAGCAGAGAAGAAAAGGATAAGTACAAAATACTTGTGGACAGGGAAGAAAGGGATAAACTTTCAAGGCAAGTAGTGGAGGTTTAAGTGCAAAGCATCTGCTAGAAAATAGCCTCTCCAACAAAAAAAGTGCATATTACTTTATTTATTTATTTATGAGACTTATATACCGCTTTAAGTGCAAGCACTCTCTAAGCGTGTACACCAGTAAGCAATGTGTGTGTGTGTGTGTGTGTGTGTGTGTGTGTGTGTGTATATATATATACATTGCCCCCAACAATCTGGGTCCTCATTTTACCTACCCCGGAAGGATGGAAGGCTGAGTCAACCTTGAGCCGGTGAGATTTGAACCGCTGACCTGTTGAACACAGTCAGCTAAAATGGCCTGCAGTACTGGTGCACTTTACTTCATAAAGGGCCAAGAAAGTTTGTAAATTCTTAAAATCTCTGAATTCTTTTTTTTTTTTAAAAAAATATTCTTTTTTTAATGTTTTCAATTTCTTTTTTCAATTTTTAAATCTTTTTCCATTTTCAATTTCTTCTTCCATTTTTTTTAAAACGTTTTCTCAATTAAAGTTTTCAATTAAAAATTGAAAAAAAAAGGTTTATTTATTTTAATTCTTTAGATATTTTTAAAATTTTTAAACTAAAATTCTTCAATTAATAAACTGCGGAAAAAGACCTAGGCACGTCAAAAGAGTGATGAATTTCAACTTTAAATGAAGTTATAAGTTGGAGGAACAGCTGTAATGAATTTTGACAGATTTCAAAGCCCCTCTTCAGAGAATCTGTCGATTTTTAATTAGGACTCCACAGATCTCTTATTTTGAGAAAAAGGACAAATACGGATCAAAGCCCTAAATATTTAGGAAACGGGAAAAAGAGAAGATGTCTTGAAAACGAATCCTGGTATTTTTGGATTCCTTCTTGAATACACTGAGGATCATGCTAACAGTGATTGTCAGTGACGGGTCATCTATAATTTAAAAGCTGTTGTTGTTATGTGAGATGTTACGAATGCGCAAAGGGTATGTAGATGAAGCAAAATCCGACGATGCCAATTCAGCAAGGCCCTCTTGTCTCGCCATCCACAAAGCGACGTGTGTTCAATGGACGCAGCCGTGTGTGCAAAAAGTCGCCAGGTTAGAACCTGCGAGAAGATCGTGCATTGTGCACATATCCAAAAAGATATGTAGAAGAGTCCTTTAAACCGAACATAAAACCAAATCCTCTTCTTTCACAGAAAGGATTCTCCAATTCCCAGTTGGGACATAAAGGGATTTCACAGGCTTGGTGTGTATTTATGTGTATGCAAACATCAGGGCAAATGGCAAAACTTCCCAAACAGATATATAAAAAACTCCATCTTTATGTAGAGGTTTCCTTTCCACACACTGATGCACAGTTCCGCAATCATTATTCGTTAGATGTACAAAATTGTCCTAACTGTGATGGGGAAACAAGAGTAAGAGGAATGCTTGTTTAAGGACTACAGATTCATGAGGATTCACTTAACGACTGCTGCAAAAAAACGGTTGTAAAATCAGGTTGGCTACCTTTATTATTTTTACAAATGCTCAAGAGGGTGAACGTAATCCAATACACCTTCCTCCTCCTGTCTTCCCCACAACAACAATCCTGTGAGGTGAGTTGAGCTGAGAGAGAGGGGCTGGCCCAGAATTAGCCAGGTGCAGTGGGACTAGATCTCTCAGCCTTTTGGTGATTGACTCCAAGTCACCCAGCAGCCTTTGGGGCCTAAGGCGGGAGTAGAACTTAGAGCCTCGTGGTGATTGGCCCAAGGTCACCCAGATGGCTTTTATGCCTAAGATGGGACTAGAACTCACCGTTTCCTGGTGATTGGCCCAAAGTCACCTAGCAAGCTTTCATGTCTAAGGCGGGACTAGAACTCACCGTCTCCTGGTGATTGGCTCAAGGTCACCCAGATGGCTTTCATGCCCCCAAAGTCACTCAGCTGGCTTTCATGCCTAAGGCGGGACTAGAACTCACCATCTCCTGGTGATTGGCCCAAAGACACCCAGCCGGCTTTGATGCCTAAGGTGGGACTAGAATTCACCATCTCCTGGTGATTGGCCTAAAGTCACCCAGCCAGCTTTGATGCCTAAAGCGGGACTAGAATTCACCGTCTCCTGGTGATTGTCCCAAAGTCACCCAGTTGGCTTTCACACCTAAAACGGGACTAGAACTCACCGTCTCCTGGTGATTAGCTCAAAGTCACTCAGCTTTCATGCCTAAGGCGGGACTAGAACTCACCGTCTCCCGTTTTCTAGCCTGGTGCCTTAACCACTACACCCACACAGAACATGCACAATACAATGCTAGGAGAAAAGATCAATCATTCAATCGTAATTCATATATATGTGAATAAAAAGAGATTATAAAAAGTAGAACTGCAGTATAGCAGTCAAAATGCCAAGGTGTAAGCAATCAGACCGGTCTGTCTGAAAAACACTCCCCCCCTCCCTCTCTCTCTCTCTCTCTATATATATATATATACACATACATATATATGTAGGTCTTTGGTTATTCGGGTTTTCTCCCGCGTAAAATTGGAAGTGTCTTGGCGACGTTTCGACGAAGTCTCATTCATCATCTTCAGGCTGGTCTTTTCAGCTTCGTGCTTCGAGGAGCAAAGTGTGGTCTTAGCTGTTTCTTCCTTTTAACTGCCAGTGGGAGTATGAACTGATTGGGTGGGAGCCTGGCTGTGTTCTGATTGGGTGGAGGTGTGTTCTGATTGGTTAGGAGCTTGGCTGTGCTCTGATTGTCTGGGGGTTTGGCTGTGCTCTGATTGTCTGGGGGTTTGGCTGTGCTCTGATTGACTGGGGGAGTGTTCTGTTTGGGTGGGGGCTTTGTTGTGTTCAGGTTAGTCTGAGTTGCAGGGGGGTTTAAGATGGTGGGTGTCAGTTTGCTTGCAGATTGGAGGGGTTTAAAGTGGCTGTGGTCTGGCTTCTGGTTCGTGGTCGTGCCTCATCATCGGTGTGGCTTTGGGTTTGCTTTTTGCGTGGATGTGTGATGGTGACATCCTGTGTGGTTTTTGTGAGTGTGGGTCTGGTGTCATTTTTTGTGTTAGGGAGTCATTTGTCAATAAGGGCGGGTTTCCAAATGGCTGGTAAGCGGGAGGTATCATCTCGTTTGTTCATGCTGTGTGGGCATTTTTCTATCTCGATGGCTTCTCTGATTATTCTGTTATTAAAATGTTCAGTTTTGGCGATAGTTCTGGTATTTTTAAAGTCAATTTCATGTCCTGTGGCTTTAAGGTGTTGGACCAGGGAAGATGTTGGTTCCTCTTTTTTGACTGAGTTCTTATGTTCTTCAATCCGTGCACTTATTCTTCTGTTGGTTTGTCCGATGTATGTGTTAGGACAAGCAGTGCATGGGATTTCATATACTTCTTGATTTTCTAATTCAATTTTATCTTTCGGGTTTCTTAGGATGGCGGATATTTTTCTGTTTGTGCAGAATGCTGTTTTGATGTTGTGTTTATGGAGGATCTTGCTGATTCTGTCTGTGGTGCCTTTTATGTATGGGAGGAGGGCTTTGCTGTTTTCTTGTTCTCTGTCTTGGATTTTGTTTTCTGAGGTTTTCGCGGGTGTTTGTATGTAGGTCTTTGGTTATTCGGGTTTTCTCCTGTGTCAAATTAGAAGTGTCTTGGCGACATTTCGACGAAGTCTCATTTGTCATCTTCAGGCTGGTGTTTTCGGCTTCGTGCTTCTAGGAGCAATGTGTGATCGTAGCTGTTTCTTCCTTTTAACTGCCAGTGGGGGTATGAACTGATTGGATGAGAGCTTGGCTGTGTTCTGATTGGGTGGAGGTGTGTTCTGATTGGCTAGGGGCTTGGCTGTGCTCTGATTGGATACTCACGAAAACCACAGGATGTCACCACCACACATCCACGCAAAAAGCAAAACCAAACCCACACCGATGATGAGGCACGACCACAAACCAGAAGCCAGGCCACAGCTGCATCATTAGCCACTTAAACCCCTCCAATCCATACATGAAGCAAACTGACACCCACCATGAAGATGAGGCACAACCATGGACGTGAAGCCAAACAACAGCAATGCAGCTCACCATCTCAAATCCCCCTGAAACTCAGACTAACCCGAGCACAACAAAGCCCTCACCCAAACAGAACACTCCCCGATTCAATCAGAGCACAGCCAACCCCCTATCCAATCAGAGCACAGCCAAGCCCCTAGCCAATCAGAACACACCTCCACCCAATCAGAACACAGCCAAGCTCCCATCCAATCAGTTCATACCCCCACTAGCAGTTAAAAGGAAGAAACAGCTACAATGACACATTGCTCCTAGAAGCAAGAAGCCGAAAACACCAGCCTGAAGATGACGAATGGGACTTCGTTGAAACGTCCTTGACTTACAACCACAGTTGAGCATAATAATAATAATAATAATAATAATAATAATATATATTCTCCTCCTGGTGGTACAAATTACAGTTTTGGTTAGCTAAATGCTGCGGACTTTTCCGTTCAAGTTCTACTTTGGACAGTGAACAAACCAAGCACATAATCTGCAGCTTGATGTATTAGATCATGGAGAACCACAGATATTTGCAGACATGAAAATAAACACACCGTGTGCAGAAAGCTGGAACAGCAAACACACTCAAGGAAAGACGAGCTTCTTTTTTCCCCCCATTTCTGAGTAATGACTGTATTTTTAAACCCTCTGAAGGAATTCTGCATCTTTATAGGTGCAATCACTCGCCAAGAATCTATTCCTAACGGTTAAATACTTGCGTACATTCCTGAAAGTCACCACAATGTGACTTTTTTGTACCGCTATCAGGTGGCACTCATAAAAAAATCCTCCAAGAAAGGGAAGGATTCAAGTAGTCCTTGACTTACAACCACAGTTGAGCATAATAATAATAATAATAATAATAATAATAATAGTTGGAAGGGACCTTGGAAGTCATCTAGTCCAGGGGTAGGCAACCCAAAACACTCAAAGAGCCACTTGGACCTGTTTCCCATCGAAAACAAAACACCGGGAGCCGCAAAACCCTTTTGATGTCTAAAATGAAGATAACACTGCATATATCCTTTTTTACCTTTATTATAGATGTGTGTGTGTGTGTGTGTATACACACACACACACACAGGTTATCTTCATTTTAGATGTCAAAAGGGTCTCTCTCTGTCTCTCTCTCTCCCTCTCTCTCTCTCTCTGCCCTTGGTCTGCCAGTCCTCTTCCCCTACTCTCTTTCTTTCTCTCTTTCCCCTCTCTCTCTCTCCCTCCCTCCCTCTCTCTTTCTCTCCCCCCCCTCTCCCTCTCGCCTATCTGCTGCTCACCTGGCAAGTTGGCTTCAAGCTGTTCTCCAACAAGCTCAGAGGTAGGCAACCTCGGCTCTTTTATGACTCATGGACTTCAACTCCCAGAATTCCTGAGCCAGCATAGCTGGGCTAGCTAGCTCTCTCCTGCCCTTCCTGCAGAGACGCAGCAAAGGGAGGAGCTCCACCCAATAGGCTTTTCAGCTCCTTGGAGAACACTGTGAGTGCACTCTCTTTTACACACACACACACACACACAAACACACACACACAGAGAGAGAGAGAGAGAGAGAGAGAGAAGCAGGGAAGCGCAATTGCCTCTCTCTGTCTCTGCTCTCTCTGCAAATGGCAGAGGAGGCTGGGAGCCACAGGGGAAGGCTCAAAGAGCCGCATGCGGCTCCGGAGCCACAGGTTGCCGACCTGTGATCTAGTCCAATCCCCTGCCCAGGCAGAAACCTCTGTTGCTAAACAAAGAAAGTTGTTAAATGAACTTTGGCCCATTTTACAGCCTTCCTTGCCAAGGTGGTTAAGTGAACCTCTGCGACTGTTTAAGTTAGTTACATGGTGGTTTGAGCCGAGGTGGCGCAGCAGTTAGAGTGCAGTACTGCAGGCCACTTTAGCTGACTGTGTTCAGCAGGTTAGCGGTTCAAATCTCACCGGCTCAAAGTTGACTCAGCCTTCCATCCTTCCGGGGTAGGTAAAATGAGAACCCAGATTGTTGGGGGCAATGTAAATATATATTTTACACGGGAGAAAACCCGAACAACCAAAGACCTACATATATATATACCGCTTTACCAGTAATTATATATATATATATATATATATATATATATATATATATATATATATATATATATATATATATATATATATATATATATATATATATATATATATATATATATATATATATATATATATATATATATATATATATATATATATATATGTAGCAGCAGGCACGAAGCTGAAAGCACCAGCCTGAAGATGACGAATGGGACTTCGTCGAAACGTCGGCAAGACACTTCCAATTTTACGTGGGAGAAAACCCGAACAACCAAAGACCTACATACAAATACCCGCGAAAACCTCAGAAAACATATATATATATATATATATATATATATATATATATATATATATATATATATATATATATATATATATATATACACACACACACACACACACACACACATACATACACACACACACACATGCATACATTGCTTACTGGTAAAGCGGTATATAAGTCTCATAAATAAATAAATAAATAAACCTGGCTTCCCCACTGCCTTCGCTCATTAGAAAGTGGCAAATGGTGAGGGCATCGGGTTAGATAGCGGAAGATGGTAAATTCTAGTTCCACCTTGGCCAGGAAAGCCAGCTGGGTGACCTTGGGCTAATCGCCAGGAGAAGGTGAGTTCTAGTCCCGCCTTAACTATGAAAGCCAGCTGGGTGACCTTGGGCTACTCACCAAGAGAAGGTGAGTTCTAGTCGTGCTTTGGCCATGAAAGCCAGAGCTGGGTGACCCTGGGCTAATCACCAGGAGAAGGTGAGTTCTAGTCCCATCTTAGCCATAAAAGCCAGCTGGATGACCTTGGGCTACTCACCAGGAGAAGGTGAGTTCTAGTTCCGCTTTGGCCGTGAAAGCCAGCTGGGTGACCTTGGGCTACTCACCAGGAGAAGGTGAGTTCTAGTTCCGCTTTGGCTATGAAAGCCAGAGCTGGGTGACCTTGGGCCAATCACCAGGAGACGGTGAGTTCTAGTCTCGGCTTCGCCATGAAAGCCAACTTGGACGATCTTGGGCCAGTCCCTCTCTCTCAGCGTTGCTCTTTTGGGGAAATGAGGAAGAGGCAGATGTGTTACATATATCCACCACCTTTAGTTATTTATAGTAACAATAAATAAATAAAACAAAATTTTCCAGCTTTGCTCACTTCCAGATATCTGGATTGCAATTCCCAGGATTCTCAGCAATTGCTAGAGCATTGTGGGAATGGAAACTCACGCCCAGACCGAGAAACACCAATTTAGACTAGGCCTATTTAATCTCATGTTTGTTGTTTCATTCTGTGGTTTGAACAACAGCCGTTTAAAATTTCTTTAAAAAACAAAACAAAACCACACACCCTTATTCCAATCTACTCTCAAGGTCCTCAATTAGGGAGAGATTAACTATCACCTTTTTGGAAGGGTGTATTAAGGAGAGCATAAAAGGAAGAGTTTTTCCTCACAGGGCACCCTAATCTTTTGAATCCTCTCCTCAGGGAATTAAGATTAGCTGCAGTAAAGCCACACGTTGGGACGCTTGGAACGAAACGCTGGGATTTTTAGCTATTCGCTTTAAGATTTCTGAGTTTTATTGTGTTCTTTTCCCAGGCGCCTCTTCCTTTTTTTAAAGTTTACATTCCACGGCTTTGCAAAACAATATTATATTTGATCGATTGCTGATGACGGTGGGAGAATACACACGTAGTCCTTGATTTACAACTGTTCTTCTAGGATCACTCTGCAGGCTGTTTTATTTATTTAGCACAAGGCACCCACATACACAGACTTATAATGTATATTAACATTTCACCTAAATTAATAACACAGTAAAATATGAAGGATATAAAGAACTATATGAGTAGTCCTCAGCCTTCCAGCATTCATTTAGTGACCGTTCCAACATTATAAGAGGATTGAAAAAAGTGACTTATAACTGTTTTTCACACTTAACGACTATCATCCAGATAGTCACGTGATCCAAATTCAGGCCCATGGCAACTGACTCATATATATGACGGTCGTAGGGTCCCGGATTCATACTTATGACCGTTGCGGCATCCTGGGGTCACGTGAACCCCTTTTGCGACCTTCTGACAAGCAAAGTCAACGGGGGAAGCAGGATTCACTTAACAACCGGGTTACTAATTTTAACAACGGCAGGGATTCATTTAAGAGCTGTGGTAAAAATGGGGCAAAACGTGCTTAACAAATGTCTCACTTAGGAATGGAAATTTGGGGCTTAATCGTGGTCGTAAGTCGAGGACCATCTGTATAGCCACTCCTCGACTTACGACTGGTTGTTAATTCAGGTATCATGGGATGGCAAATTTCCAGAGAGTGAGAACAATTAACCAGTGGAACCACCTGCCTCCAGAAGCTGTGGCTGCTCCATCACTGGAAGTTTTTAAGAAGAGATTGGACAGCCATTTGTCTGAAATGGCATAGGATTTTCTGCCTGAACAGGGGGTTGGACTAGATGACCTCCAAGCTCCCTTCCAACTTTATTATTATTATTATTATTATTATTATTATTATTATTATTATTATTATTATTATTGTTGTTGTTGTTGTTGTTGTTATTGTTGTTGTTGTTGTTATTATTACTATTACTACTACTACTAATAATACTTGATTCGATTAACTTTTTTTGCTGTGGTCATTAAAAAAAACTGCAGGTCATTAAGCAAAATCACCCACAGTTGTTAAACGAATCTGGATTCCCTCACTGACTTTGCTTTTTGGAAGCCGCTGGGAAGATTGTATGTTGCGAACGTGTGACCACAGGATGCCACAACCATTATAAATACAGGCCAGGTGCCATGCGCACAAATTATGATTATGTGACCATGGGCGATTGGATGAGTTCGAATGGCGCGTGAGGGCTTTGGAAGGCAAATGCCCTGAAAGAAGAAGACCCCAAAATGGCGGCTGCAGATCCCCCCGCTGAAGGTCTCCATTATGAATGAAACAGTAGCTGAATATATTAGAATAGGGATCTTCAAACTTAGCTCTTTTATGACTTGTGGACTTCAACTCCCAGAATTCCTCAGCCAGCCAAGCTGGCTGAGGAATTATGGGAGTTGAAGTCCACAAGTCATAAAAGGGCCAAGTGTGAAGGCCCCGACCCAATCAATACAAGCCAACCTATGTAGTTTACCATTCACAAACCCCTTACGACTTTATAACCAATTCTAGACTTAAGAGTAACATATCTTTGCTTTTTCAGGCCCTGTTGGCTGCTACCAGTTATAAAGACATCCATAAAATGGATCTCCGAAGACATTGCTTAGACTCTCTCAAAGGTGTAACAGTCATAACCTCAACGACAGGCCATAAGTTCCCGTTGTTTTTTTGCACCATGCTAAGTTTATACCGTTCCTAAATCAATAGTTGTAAACCGAAGACTATCTTCAC